>PVJN01000343.1:136104-218478 GCA_004026805.1 Lasiurus borealis | reverse complement strand
TTTTTTTTTTTTTTTTTTTACAGAGAGGAAGGGAGAGGGATAGAGAGTTAGAAACATCGATGAGAGAGAGACATTGATTAGCTGCCTCCTGCACATTTCCTACTGGGGATGTGCCCGCAACCAAGGTACGTGCCCTTGACTGGAATGGAACTGGGGACCCTTGAGTCTGCAGGCCAATGCTCTATTTACTGAGCCAAACTGGTTAGGGCTACATTTAATTTAAAAAATGGAGATGGAGAGAGAGCTCGAAACATCAAATGTTGAGAGAGAATTGTTCATCAGCTGCCTCCTGCACGTCCCACACGGGGGATTGAGCCCGCAACCCAGGCATGTGTCCTGACCAGGAATGGAACCATGACCTCCTGTTTCCTAGGTGATGCTCAACCACTGAGCCACGCTGGCTGGGCCACATCTGATTGTTTATGCAGAGCCAGAATGTGCTTTCGGAGCTCAGTATCAGTTGCACGCTCCGACAAGCATTCGAGGATTGCTTGCAAAGTGTGTTTTGTTGTAGACGGGGTTGTTTCAGATTCAGAGACGCTCCAGAGGATGAATGAGAGTGTGGATCGGATAGGACCCAGGATCAGCTGACCCACAGCTGCTGAAACAGAAAAGTCGCAAAGCCTGCAGGGACATGGGGAACAGCACACACAGTTTTTATGAATATCTTCTGTGAATCTACGTGTTTAGAGAAAGTTCTTACCAGATCACTTAATGCAACCATATCTCTATCTATCTATCTATCTATCTATCTATCTATCTATCTATCTATCTATCTGAGAAGCCAGTGTCCATGGTGACCATAAAGACCAAATAACTGGACACCCCAGCCCACGAGCAGGGCAAGGCTGGGCACTGGCTAGCGGGCTGAAGAGCTGACCTCTCGGTCCCTGCCTCTGCCCCAGGCTCTGATGGATCAGCGATGGTGAATGGAGGAATTGGGCTGATGGTGTGAAGACTGGGCTGGCTGTCAGGCCGTTGGGATCACAAGTTCATCCCAGTCTGCTCGGGGGTTCAGGCCTACAGGAAAGCAGGTGCTGGTGACTTCACCTCCATGTGCATGCACCAAGCTGGCCACTGATGAACAGGCTGCCTGCTCAGGGCTGCTCACATGGGCACCGCCGCCACCACCACCACTGCTGCTGGGGCTTGAGGCGCTGGCAGAAGCTGTGGGCTGCACCCATGACCTAGCTGCCCTGGCATGAACAGCCTGAGCGGGCAGTGTGTTCCACCAGCGGCCGGCTTGGTGACACATTTGGAGGTGAAGTCTCCAGCGCCTGCTTTCCTGCAGGCCTGAGCCCCTGAGCAGCCAGGAGGAGCTGATGATTCCCAAGGGCTGAGAGCCCAGCGACGGAGGTGGTACGCAGCCTGGGGACTGGAGAACGGGCAGAAGGTGGCCCTGATCCCAGGAGGCTCGGCCCTCGGGACCCCACCTGCACAGTTCTGTGGGCTGGGCCTCTAGGTTTGTATCAAGAAAAAATGAAGCTGTAATTTTATGTGAACAGAGAGAATTGCTTTCTTTTCATTTTTGCGCTAAATCCTTTCAACGTGCATTTAGTGATTATTTTCCAAGAAAGTGAATTCTGTCTAAGCTTTGTAGAAAATGGTGCTCAGGAGTCTGCAAGAGTACCGTGCCTCTTAGTGACGCAATGGCCAGAGAACAAATGTGTGGATGGAGAGACAATGATGCGATGACTGTTGAGCAGAACAGACTGTGTGACACAGAGACTGAGACAAGCTCGTTGGAAAGAACGGGTGGACGGTGACACAGATGTGTGCATCATGCCCAAGAAGGTTCCGCAAGGAAGTGCCGATGTGGCCACATTTATTGTAAGTGTGTTTTCAAGATAAACTCACTCCAAATCATTCACTCTTTAAAAAAACACACACACACACAAAAGCAAATCTAACGATGAGTCAGTTTGGAGTGAATGTTTTCATCTTGCTGAACCGTCCACACTTAAAATAATTCTCTTGAACCTTCTGAAACGATTTCAATGCTTGTATCAGCCTGAATCACGGTCACTCCTGCAATATCCAGCTGTCTCCATGGTGCTCATGTTTTTGTCCCTGTACTGAGCTCAAAGTCCAGCAGACGCCTGGACTCCTTTCTTTCTGCTGTCCACGCAGCCCGCTACGTACCAGGTCAGCTGATCTTGCCCCTGCCTCCTACCAACGGCACGAAGATGCTTCATTAGCGTTTAACCTTGAGAGCAACCGCTTCCGAACCACTTTGCATCTTGCATGAAATTAATTTTCTTGAAACGTGGCATTTTTTTTTCTGTCATCCCCACGCTCGAAAACTCTGGATGAGCCCAGGAGGTCTTCGTGGCTCCCACCCTGTACAGGAGGGTGGCCCAGCGCCCTGCACCCGGACAGATGTCCTTGCAGAGGGGCTGGGAGGCGTGCCCAGGAGCAGAGCTGCAGTAAGTCCCTGCCGTGCAGCCTCGGAAGCCCTCGCCGTGGGCCAGGGAGGAAGGGAAGGGGAGGGGAGAGGACGGCGGAGCTGGGGGTGTGGGCTCTGCAGAGCAGTGTCTGCTCCGAGCCCCATGTGCTGGCTTAAACTCCCGGCCCCAGAGAGGAGAGCCAGTCTCCCAATGGCCTGGGTCACTCATGGAAGACCTCCAGGCACCACGAGGTCTCCAGAAACCACGAGGCAGTGTTTGTTCTCAGTTCTCCATGAAACGTCCTTCCCTTCTACCGATTTGCAAGGTTGGGATGGTGGTGGTGGTGGTGGTGGTAGAGAAAGCCAACACTCAATTTCTCTCCAACACTTCTTAAAAAAACAACAACAACACACAAATGTTTATTGATTTCAGAGAGGAAGGAAAAAGGAGAGAGAGAGAAAATCACCAAAGATGAGAGAGAATCATTGACTGGCTGCCTCCTGCATGTCCCACACTGGGGATGGAGCCTGCAACTGGGCATGTGCCCTGACCTGGGATTGAATCGTGATCTCTTGGTTCCCAGTTGACACTCAACCACTGAGCCACACTGGCCGGCCCTCTCTCTTCTTAAACTAAAAGCAACTCGAGTTTACAAGGCTCTTCTCCTTCACTGATCCTGCTGCCGTGGAATGCCCATGACATCACAGTGAGGGGGATCAGGGTGCCGGAAGGAAGTGGGTGCTTTCACGACGGTCCCTGCCAGTCCGCCTGCATCCGAATCTGCCCGGCCAGGAGCAGGTGTTCTGTAATCTGTGTTCCTCCTGATGGACCCGAGCACACAGCACAGAAAAAGAGCATCCTTCTGCGGAGAAAAACTCAGCCAAGGACACCGTGCTCCGTCTTTATGATGAAACACATATTTCGCATTAAAAAAGCAAATCTGTCATCTTAAAAGGTTGAATTGGCTGTGCTTTAAAAATAATTCCAGCTGGTTAAAATGAGAGCATTGAAACAAAGCTCAGTAAGAATGTTCTCTCGATCTGCAGCATTTTCCTTTTCCTGAAGGGAGAATCAGATAGAGGTTCTCCCACTTAAAACGCTTTATGCCCGAAGTCTGATTGTGAGTTAGTGGATTACGTTTTAAAGATGAATTGGGCTCAAGAACACGACTTCTAAGGCTTAAGGTTTCTATTTCGGAACCCTTATTTCCAGCAAAAAACCCAAAACTGGCCATTTGAATTGATTCCTTTTCTATGATTATACAAGAAATATGGATATTTTCCTATATTATTCTGTTCAGTATGTATAATTTCTATAGCTTTTATAGATATTCCTTTGGAACCTTTGTCTATTTAATGTAATCTTTTTCCCATAAATTAAATGACTAATTACATACAGTGGTACTCGAGATATGACTTTAATTCGTTCCGTAATCTTGAGGTGTGGGAAACTATGAGATGCTCGAGTCATGGTAAACTGGTGGGTCATGTGCAGCCGGCCGATCCGAGAGATTATTCCTATCTCAACTGTTGCTCGTATTTCAAAGCAAAAATCGCTCGCTTGACTGCTCATATCTCAAAAACCTCGTATGTTAGGGCACTCGTATCTCGAGGTACCACTGTATTGGTAAAATATAAGAAAATGATACTTTAAAATATGTAATGATACTCTATAGAAGCCATCGATGTGTGTGTGTGTGTGTGTGTGTGTACATATGTATGTACACACACATATGTACACACATACACACTAGTACCACACTTCCAGTGATTTGAGATTTATTCCTGAATTTTTACCCCTGAAGCAAACTTGGATGATGAGCTATTATTTTTTCCAATAAAACAAATACACCTCATACTTTCCCACCAGCTTCCAACTTATTTACAATTTTGTCTATGCGAGTTTAATTTTCCCCACTAACCTGCGATGATTTTTGCGTCTAAGACACTGAACAGTGAAATGTGCAACACCTCTTCAGGCATCGCTCTGGTCCATCCCATCAGCCACTCGGGTGCATCCCAGGCTGTGGCCATGTTTCCCCTGGCGAGCTCTCTCCATCATGTCCGAAAATTACCTAACCCGCACTTGATGTTTTGTTCAGATCTTACTGATGTAGACACTTTCCTAGAGTTTGCAAAAGGAGATAGAAGCAGAAGTTGGCAATGCTCACCATCACCCTTTCTATGTCAAGAACTATTTCTGGTTAGGATTCGACCTTGGCTTCCTGTGGGTTCAAACTCCGCTGTTCCCTTCCATGCAGCTCCTGCCCCATCTCCATTTGAATCTCCATAACACATCGGACCATGACATTGAACCTCTGTCCGTGATATTCCTGTCTCTACGCCTTCTCTTCCCCTGGCTGTCCATCACTGGCTGTCACTCTCTGTGCGGTCTGGGTATGACCAACGGCCAACATCCCACTCCGGACACCGCAGTCTGACGCCTGCCTGCCCGTGTGACGTCACCCATTCCCACTGCCACTGACGTTGCTCACCTGCTCCAGGCCAAGTGTCCCTCACCCAGGGCCACAAGCCATGACAAGCTATTTGTCCTTTCTCCTTTCACCGAAGGGGCAGGTGTCAGCGACATCCCTTCACAAGTCACACCAATGCCCAGAAGGGTTGATGGGATCTTCAAGCCCACCCAGGGCCTCCATGTTGACACGGGCTTGGACAAGCCACTCAGCTCACTGCGTTCAGTTCACAAATGGCCTCACTCTACCCTCCACGGATAGGCCTCTCCCGCAGGAAACGCCATCTCATTAGTGGATTAAAGGCATAAACACCAAGGTGTACACGACTGATCAACTAAGTCATCTCTACAGGACTCCTGATGGGGCATTTGTTCATGCAAAGGCGACCTTGCTAGCAGTTTTCAACCTGTGGGTCGCGACCCACAAGTTGAGAACCGCTGCGGTAGAGCCTAAGACCATCAGAAAACACAGAGATTTACATTATGATGCATAACAGTAGCAAAATGACAGTTATGAAGTAGCAACGAAAATAATTTTATGATTGGGGCTCACCACAACATGAGGAACTGTATTAAAAGGTCACAGCATTAAAAAAGGTTGAGAACCACTGTTCTAGGCCTTCCCACAGACTCTTTTATATTGATCTCAGAGAAAGGAGGAGAGAGGCACAGAGAGACAGGAACATCCATGATGAGAATCATCCATCGGCTGCCTTCTGCATGCCCCCTACTAGGGATCGAGCCCACAACTTGGGCCTGTGCCCTCACCGGGAATCAAGCTATGACCTCCTGGTTCCTAGGTTGATGCTCCTTCACAGAGCCCCATGATTCTTTCTCTCTTTGCCAAATAGGAGAACTGGCTTAAGAAGCAAACACCGCTTTCTGAAACAGTTGGGAGCCCCCACTGTAAGCCTACTCCAGCTGATTTACAGTCGGTAGCTGCTCAAAATCTATTAAATTAAATAACTAAACCTAGGCCACTGATAGTTACTGTCACTGCTCCACCATTTACCCAAATATTCCCCTTCGCACTTTTGTTTTCCTGAGCTAGAACTTGCTATTTCCCAAAGCCACATCATGGTAGGATAATTAGTTATTCCTCATTAAGTCATTAAAGCCACGGCTTGGAACCTTTCCTCGGTCCTTGAATAACGCCCTCTGTGGCGAAATGACCCCTTCTGGTGTGAAAGCAGACCTGCTCTTGTTGGACTGGGAGTGCAGCCCCAGAACCTACACTCCCTGAGCTGGGGAGGGTCGGGGCGCCATCGGCTTTAACTCGCCACTATGGATGATGCTGCGCGGTAAGACGTTAACCTCAGGCCTTGGCTTCAGATGGAAACAATTCACGTGGCTTAACAAGCCAACGGATGTGAAACTCTGAACACCTGATTCTGCCAGGTAACTTCACATCTTGTAGGAACAACACAAATGGGTTGGCGGCATGTAGAGGAAATAGACTGAGGGATAAGGTAATCATAGACAGAAGGATAAAACTGCAGAAAGCGGGAGTTTAAGCTGACAAGGGGGAGAGGAGGTCACAGAGGACTTCTTGGGGTGTCGGGTGTGGAGTTCCTGCCCCCCCCCCCCCCCGCCCGTAAAGCTGACCAGAACGGCCAGGCCACAAGAGTCATAATTCCAATCCGGGCCAGGGCACACGTGCCCGGGTTATGGGCTTGATTCCCATAGGGGGCATGCAGGAGGCAGCTGATCAATGACTCTCTCATCATTGATGTTTCTGTCTCTCTCCCTTGCTAAAATAACTCAAAACATTATATATATATATATAAAAAAAGATGTCCAGAACTGATAGGTCGCATCTCATGGGGAGAGAGATGAAGACACAAAGTGTTTTCAAGTATGAATTAGGTTGGCAAAGGGGAAGGTCCAGGTTTTGGTGAGACTAACCAGGTATCACCGTCTTACAAACGTCTTGGCGCACAGAAGCAGAACCAATGAACACAAGACACTGGGGGGTTAGGGTATGCCTGGGAGGGGGGACAATGGGAAGATATATTTTCATGTAACACATTAATAAAAAAATTTAAAAAAAAAGAAAAGAAAAAACATAAATAAATAAATAAATAAATAAATAAATAAATAAATAAATAAATAAAATAAAGTGGATAGCCTTGATTTGACAAAAAAAAACACACAAAAAACAAAGAACAAAAAACCTTCCTGGCTGTTCCTCCGACACGTGTAGGCAATGACAGAGCAAACAGGGAACGAGTCTTCAAGGGATGGGGATCGTTCTTACAAAGCAGTGGCACAGGCAGAGGGTGTCCGTCAGCAGAACCCCCCGATTTTCCGCGGCGCCTGGCCCGGTTACCCAGCAGCGAGACCACTCAGCCATTCTGCTCGGAAACACGGGGGCAGAGAGAGAGCAGCTGGGATCAGGGAGCCCGCCTGATTTGCCTGCACTAATAAGGACCATAAATTATTTACGGGGCTTCAAAGTCTTGAAGCTGGTGAAGTGCGCACGGGGCAAAAGCAGGCTTGTTTGTTTATTATCAATTATTCACGCAGTGTGTTTTACAACATCAGACACACGGCGGAGGCGCGATCCCGAGGAGCGGCGCGCAACACAAAGTATCGCGTGTTAATTCCGTGCCGGCTCGACACGGGCCGTTCCGCGGGAGAGGCCGTGGGGGGCAGTGTTCACGGAGGTTCCAGAGCACTCTCAGGCACAGCAAGCCCCAAAAAGCTTTCCGTGAGACGCGTCTGTTTGTAGCATCTCGGTACGTGGCGCACACGACTCCTTGTCTAACTGTAATAGGGAGCTTTCGTATCTACAGTAAAACGGTGAGTCCGAAATCAAACAGGATTCTTTGTTAAAAAATATATACAGTGGTACCTCGAGATACGAGTTTAATTCCTCCCGTAACCTTGAGGCGTGGGAAACTATGAGACGCTCGAGTCGCATAAACTGGTGGGTCGTGTGCAGCCAGCTGATCCACATGATTACTCCTATTTCAACTGTTGCTCGTATTTCAAAGCAAAAATCGCTCGCTCCACGGCTCGTATCTCAAAAATCTCGTATGTTAGGGCACTCGTATCTTGAGGTACCACTGTATATATTATTGATTTTTTTTTTTACAAAGAGGAAGGGAGAGGGAAAGAGAGAAACATCTATCAGCCACCTCCTGCACACCCCCTACTGGGGATATGCCTGCAACCAAAGTCCATGCCCTTGACCGGAATCGAACCTGGGACCCTTGAGTCAGCAGGCCGATGCTCTATCCACCCAGCCAAAGCGGTTAGGGCTCAAACGGGATTCTTGCTCAACTAATAAAATGTGGACAACGCAGGCCTGTACACCCCTGGTGAATGCGATCCACATCCACCCCAAGACATCCGCCCAGAAAGAAACAGGCCAGTCCTTCTCATCGGACCCGCTCTTCAAACCTCATGGAGCCATTCGAGATGAAATGCCCCTCGGATTAAGAGCGCCGCCCCCTGGGGACCCCAGGCGTGTCTGCTCGGATGTGAGGGTTTCTGGACGTGCCTCTGGTCAAACACGGTAAACCTCCCACTTGTAACCAGTGCTGTGTGTCATGGGCTGCATGAAACAGGTCCACAAAAGAATCCATACATGTGAAGGCCCGCGGACCGGGACCCATGGTGTGGGGGAAGGAGACGTCCATCTGGGTATTACCACTCCCACAAAGGGTTCTGGGCTTTCGTGGACTCCAGCGGATAAAACGCGGTTAGACGGAATACATTATCTAACAAACACGTGTGTGTGAGCATGACACGCTCGCTTTCCTAGGCCCCTGACATAGCTCCCCTGCACTTCCCGGAGCCCCGCTTCTTCCCGAAACACGCTTTGCCGGGTCCCTTACATTCCAAACCCATGATGGTGTGCGTGCCGAATGCCGCAGGACACACTCCTGGAACATACCGTGCTCACCTTCGTGTCAGGATGAAAGAGGCACTGGGAACCCTCTTGCCAGCGTTCAGCAAGCAAACAAAACACGGTAATGATGGGGGATTAGGGGCCTGATTCCTGGCTCGGGGCGCAGGCCTGCGTTAGAACAAGATTGCACAGGAATTTCTCATCCGGCCTTTCTTTCTTCTAAAGACAGAGAAAGCGGAGGAGATCTCAGTGCCCGGCACACCGGGGAGAGATCCAGCACCTTTTTATTTATTTACTTTTTAAAAAAAATATATTTTATTGATTTTTTACAGAGAGGAAGGGAGAGAGATAGAAAGCCAGAAACATCAATGAGAGAGAGACATCGATCAGCCACCTCCTGCACGCCCCGCAGTGGAGATGTGCTCGCAAGCAAGGTATATGCCCCCGACCGGAATCCAACCTAGGACCTTTCAGTCCTCAAGTCGACGTTCTATCCACTGAGCCACACCGGTCTTGGCTATTAACTTTTTTTAAAAACCGAAATCTGCGGACTTAACTGTACTTAGCGCCTGCGCAGCTGCTCGGCCCTTACACACACACCCCAGATGCATTTAGATGGGGGCAGCCCCTCGCTGATCTGGGGAGAGGAGAAAACATGCCATTCATCAGAAAGCGATGCACCAACGGCTTTGGGGTGGAGTGGAAACCACACTGCCAAGTGGGAATTAGTGTTTTCTGTAAAACGTGAAAGACAGGCATGTCAGAAAAGCAGCCGAAGCACCAAAAGAGTCACCGACACGGAGCGGGCCAGCCACGCCGGGCATCACTGCTGACGGTGTCGGCCAGGGAGGCAGGTAAGGCCCGGCCTCCCCACCGGTCTGTGCTCCAGGCTGCTCGGACCAGCTCCCAGCGAGCCTCAGAAACATCAGCCAGCCGCTCAACAAACAGAAGCCGACAGCAGAGCTCAAGAGCCACGCGTGGGGAGGGGTGCCGAAGACGCAGAGAGGGCCCTGGTCTTCACAGAGCTTGCCATGTAAGGACATGTTACCCCGGAGCCCCAAACACAGTCACAAGAGCTTCTCATGTAAAGAACCGGGCTCCGTGGGCCAGACCAGCCTGTCACCATCCCTGACATTCCCATCGCGACACGAAGGCACCGAGACATGACGCCAACAGACACAGGTGACCCTATCCATGTAGACACTATCATCTCAACTTCATACGACGTCATGGAACATGATGCTTCTCGGCATTTCTTTCCATCTCTGTAAGAAGGTGAAACACGCTTGCAGCGCACAGGCCACGTGAAAAGGACGGTGGGCCGTCCTTGGCTGAACCTTCCAAGCACAATCACAAAACTCAAACCCTCATCAGTCCGGGAGGAAAATGTAGGTCAGACGCAGCGTCTACTCCAAAACTCACGTACCATCCATCGGAAGACAACACACTGATTCTGATGACGTCACGGACAGGAAACCCCAAGACAAAAAGGGTTTTGATCTGGGGGCAGAGTCCCCGACCAGGGATCCGAGTATTCAGGGCAAACCTCGAACAGGAGACCGAGATCCATCCTGATTTCTATTGAAATTGCCAGGAGGCAGGTGTGGGGTGACGTGGTGTGAATGGAAACAAGCAGGCCCTGCTCCTCAGCTGTGGCTGCTGAGATCCTGAAAGGCTGAACACATACCTCCTTCAAGAAGCCCAGATACACCCAACTGGACACACGTGTGCAGCGGACACATGTGTGCTGAGGAAGGAGGCTGTCCAATGAGGTGACCTGTGGTGACATAGTAAGGGGGCCACCTCTGAGATTGTCCCATCATCAAGGCGTGGACTTGAGTGGGAATGGCGGAAGGGACGTTGTGAAGAGGAAAGAGCTTGAGAAAAGGCAGAGGGGTAGGAAGTTCAAGGAGAAGCGAGTCCTTTAAAGGGAAAGTGGGCAGTAGACAGAAACACAGGATGGATTCCTAGGACAGAGGGCCTTGGATGCGGCCATGAAAACTATGGACTCGGTTTGTGTGTCAATGAATACCAAGAGTTTCAAGCTCACCTTCAACAAACGAAATTTCAGCAAAGCTGGGCTATTCTTTACAAGCCAAGTTCCAGAGTGCTCCGGTCACAAAATGAAAACGTTCACGCAATGAGAGATTTTTTTCTTTCTTTCTAAAATCGTTCTGGCACCGCTCTGAGTAGAAAGCCACACGCCTTTATAAGGCGGGGTGTAGGGCTCACAGGGTCCAGCGGACACCTGTGCATTTTAGAAGGGGGCCCAGCGCAGAGCAGGTGCTTAAAAGCAGATCAAGCGTTTGCTATGAGCTTTGTGCCTATGCCAAGGCCGGGGGTGTGACGTAAAGTATAATTCCCCTTCCATGTAATATGGAAGTCTGGGCGCCTGCCACCCCAGTTTTCCACATAGTTATGTGTGTGGGGGTGCAATTGTGAGTTACCCCAGGGTTATTCCACTGGACATAGATGGCCCTTCATTTTTTTTCAATGAACAATTTCATTATGTAAGACACGGCGCATGAAAAAAAAAAAAAACACACAAGTGAGAGCTTAGCAACCGTCCTGACATTTCAGCCTGACACCTCCCTGAGAATGCGGTTCTCAAATATCCGTGGGCCTGTAATGGTCATCAGAGAACAGGGATTAGAAATGGATTCGGGGCTCCGGTTACCCGGGAACCTGTTCCATTAGGAGCCAGATGAAGCGAGGTGCTTAGAGGACCCCCGGTTACGGCGCTGAGGGAGGGGCCGGTGCTCTCCTGCAGCCCGGCGTCAGGCCGAGCCTCCGGGGCTCAGGTGCAGGGAAAAGAGCCAAGGGCATTTGTTCAAATAGTTGTGTGCGGATTAATTTTTTTAAAAAAATACTTTTTATTGATTTTTTACAGAGAGGAAGGGAGAAGGATAGAGAGTCAGAAACATCGACGGGAGAGAAACATCGATCAGCTGCCTCCTGCACACCTCCTACTGGGGATGTGCCCGCGACCAAGGCACGTGCCCTTGACCAGAATCGAACCTGGGACCCCTCAGTCCGCAGGTCGACGCTCTATCCACTGAGCAACACTGGTTTTGGCAGTTGTGTGCTGATTTTTTTTTTTTTTAATATATGTTACTGATTTTTTACAGAGAGGAAGGGAGAAGGATAGAGAGTCAGAAACATTGATGAGAGAGAGACATCGATCAGCCGCCTTCTGCACACTCCCTACTGGGGATGTGCCCGCAACCAAGGCACGTGCCCTTGACCAGAATCAAACTTGGGACCCTTCTGTTCGCAGGTCGACGCTCTATCCACTGAGCCACACCGGTTTCGGCAGTTGTGTGCTGATTTCTGACAGTGTTGTCTGCGTCACTGATACATACTCTATAGAGCCATACTCAAATACTGAAGAAGGTGGGCACTGCCAGAGGAAATTAATTTAGGAAGAACTTGGGGAGCTAGAATGAATGCTTAGAAGGGAAAGATGTAAGGAACAAAATGAGGAAGTCAGTTTCTTTTTTTTAAACTAGCGACTACACTCAATTTCTCTTAAGCATCTATGCATACAATGATATATCTGTAGAAAAAAAGACAAGACATTACAGGTGAACCCACTTTAATAATAACGCCACTGTCTCCCAAGGCTTAGAGCAGGTGTGCAGGCCTTCTACCCCGAACCTCCTTTCCCCCTTCCCCCTTCTTCTAGCCTCTTGAGTTTTCACCTCATTGCCTCGGCCTTACGTGCCAGTCTCTCTAGATCTGCCCCTGCACTTCCTGTCCGCCAGCCGGGCTGTGGGCTGCTCAGTCCCTCAGCCTGCTCTCAGCCCCCCTCAGCCCCATGCATCCCCCCTCCACGCACAGGCAGGGCCACGTGAGCAGGCGGAACTGTACCCTTCCATGAAAAGCAGCCCCGTGCATGCACCTGAGCTGTGCATTCAAATTCACCAGGAACTTCCAACCGCTTTGTAACATGTTTAGTTCTCAAAACAGGATATTCATTCATCTGCCCGCATCATTAGTCACTCTCAGGGATGATTTTTAAGGACACCGCCGAACAGATTCCGGGGCTAATTAACGCCCTCCACCCACGAACAGAACACGGAAAACAGGGTTGGGGTCAAACTCACAGAACTGGGCTGGCCGAGACGCAGACGGCTGCGGGCCCACTCAGACATGCTCCACGCAGGCGAGACGCTCCCGCACCGAGGGGGCTGGGACCCCTGGCTCTCGGTGGCCAGACCACCCCGTGGCCAGGCTCTGCGCAGGCCCTGTGAGCGCGTGCGGACGCACGTGGCCACGGACACACGTGCTTTCTAATGAGCAGGTGCGGCCAATTATGCTTTTTCCAAGACCTCAGTGCACACCCTGCAGGCCACCAAAGACGCCCACTTTGGAGATGTTGTGGGGGGAGGGGGAGGAGGGCAAACTTCTCAGCGTGGAGCCTGAGCGTCTGCAGCCCTCCCAAGGTCAGTCTTCCAGCTCAAGGTCACGGGCCGCACCTTTCCAGTTCCCGTTTCCTAATGGTTCTTTCCCTTCGGCTTCGGCGTTCTTAGAGGCCTGCGCACAAAGCACCCATCAGTGCGTGTGGCTGGGCGCTGGGGTGTGGGTGGCATTTAGAGCGAACGCTCATGCCGAGACCGGTGTGGCTCAGTGGATGGAGCGTCGGCCTGCGGACTGAGAGGTCCCGGGTTCGATTCCGGTCGGGGGCATGTACCTTGCTTGCGGGCACATCTCCACTGTGGGGCGTGCAGGAGGCGGCTGATCCATGTCTCTCTCTCATCGATGTTTCTGACTTTCTCTCTCCCTTCCTCTCTGTGAAAAATCAATTAAAAAAAAAAGACAAAAGCTAGAGCGAACGCTCATGACGGGGTCTGCGCACAAAGCAGGTGTTTGTAGGAGGCTAACGGGAAGCACTGGGGTGCCGGGGACATTGGAACAGCCACGACTGCTTCTTCCAAAAAAATCCCACGAGCTAGACTTACAGCGTCTTCCCGCCGAGGAGGGGCCCGCGCTCACACATCAAAGGCACCTGTTCCTCTCCGTCACCGGAACGGGAGGCCCAGCCCGAGTCCTCCCGGTCACCGAGGGGGCGAGCACAGGGAACAGAACTGGAATGAGGTGTCGATGCCGTATACAGCGGTACCTCGAGATACGAGTGCCCTAACATATGAGATTTTTGAGATACGAGCCATCAAGCCAGCGATGTTTGCTTTGAAATATGAGCAACAGTTGAGATAGGAGTCATCGTGCAGATCGGCCGGCTGCACACGACCCACCAGTTTACCTCGACTCGAGCATCTCATAGTTTCCCACGCCTCAAGGTTACGGAACGAATTAAACTCGTATCTCGAGGTACCACTGTATTTACACTCTCTCCCTTTGCTTGAACTCCGAGTCTCCCAGCTTTTGCTTAAATACAGGCCCCCATGAAATGTTTAACAAAATCCTCTCTTTTTTTTTTTTAAATTAAATTTGGTTTTTATTGTTTAAAGTATTACAAATAGTAGCACATAGGTCTCCTTTTTTAATTTTTTCCCTATTGACCTCCCACTGGCCTTCCCCACCCCCCAGTACATGCCCTCACCTGCCCTCTTTCCCTCCCCCCGTGTCCTGTGTCCATTGGTTATGCTTACACACATGCACACAAGTCCTTCGGTTGATCTCTTACAGCCCCTCCTCCCCTCAACCTCCCCTGCCTTCCCCCTGCAGCCTGACAGTCTGTTCACTGCTTCTTTGCCTCTGCATCTGTTTTTTTTTTTACCCTGATTTTTTTTTTCTTTAAAAACATCTTGCCTCTCCACCATTTGTCCACCAGCCAGATACCGCTGCTGACGTGTACACATAAGGAACCGTTTGACATTGAAAGTGGGACTCAGAACTGCTGGGCCTTGAAACTGGGACTCAAACTCCTCCCTTAATCACGCAGTTGTAAAGAAAGATGAACTCATAAGCGTGGACAACAGTGTGGTACTTGTGGGGGGTGAGGATGGGGGGAGGTTGGAAGATGGCATGGAGGGGATGAAAGGTGATGGAAAATAAAATAAAATAAATTTTTTAATTAAAATAAAATAAAAATTAAAACCCCTGTGTTGCTCAACGGTCGAGCATTCTGTGAGCCACGAGGTCAGGGTTCGAGGCCTGGTCATGTATGACACAGGCCCGGGTTGCAGGCCGGATCCCCAGTGGGGGGCGTGCAGGAGGCAGCTGAGCAACGATTCTCTCTCATCATGGATGTTTCTATCTCTGACTCCCTCTTCCTTCTTCTCTGAAATCAATAAAAAATTGTAAAATTAAAAAAAAAAAGATGCTTATAATTAACAAAGTTAAGGTTTCCCACTGGCACACTGACATGACATGGACACGTATGACGAGCAGGTGCACGTGAGTCCCTCTGCTCACAGCCACAGCGGCTCTGGAGCCCCAGCAGGGCCTATCCTGGGGGGAGGACCCCCCGCCTCACCCCCAGGGGCTCTGGAATCTGCAGACGCAAGCCTCCCTCTTGGCAGTTACTTCGAGGACTTCTGACGCCTGACCACGGGGTACTGTCAAGTCATTACCCTGCATGTCTGATCACTTTCGCTTCTGCTCACTCCTTTAACGATATGCAAAAGCTCGGCAGCTCTCAAAGTCACCGTCCACCCGAAGAGAGACACCTGCCTCCGGCCGTTCTTTACAACATGTATGTGAGGCCCTCCTACAGGAGGTTACACGCCTGTCGGGGACCTGGACAAGATTTGATTGGGGCGTTGCGTGTGCTGAGAGATAACTGAGCCCTTTCTGGGGATTCAGATTAATGTCAGAAGACGACCAGAATGCTCACAAGAACCGTTCGTTAGGCATCCTCAGATGTCTAAAGAGGCGTCTAACTGGGGAAACTGAGGCACGGGGAGCAGAATGAACTGAGCTCAAGCAGAGCACATCTGGACATAAAGTCTGGGTTAGGAGGAAATTTCCCTGACTCGTCAAAAGTACTCATACAGCGGTACCTCGAGATACGAGTGCCCTAACATACGAGATTTTTGAGATACGAGCCGTCGAGCGAGCGATTTTTGCTTTGAAACATGAGCAACATTTGAGATATTAGTAATGGCGCGGATCGGCTGGCTGCACACGACCTACCAGTTTACCGCGACTCAAGTGTCTCATAGTTTCCCACGCCTCAAATTTGCGGAACGAATTAAACTCGTATCTCGAGGTACCACTGTATATGTATCTGCCTTTCAAAATGCCCATCACAAATAACGGGAGGCAGACACATAGAATACACATGCACCCATGTTACGCAGAACATACGACACGATACAGAACATGCTATCTGGTTGTATCTCACTCTATCTCCCCGGCTTTCTGGACCTTCCACCGTTGTGTTCTGAATCCACACATGTCAGAGGCACACATTTAAGAACTGGATTGCATTACAGGAAAAGTCGGCAACACCAGCTTAATTTTCGGTGCCTTTTCCCATACATTGTTGTTAACATGCCACACCAGCCGTAGACACTTAAAAATACTGTTTAATTTTCTTTAATCCATTTCGCTTTATGGATCCAAAACGGCCATCAGACAATAATACAGCCGTTTCCATAAGGAATAAATTGTCACTGCTTGACAAAAAACTCTTTTTATGTGAGGAGAGGGAAGTATAAAAATGTCTGTTTCATATAATTATATTAAAAAATGTGTTCCTATGCTCTCTGATATTACAACTGTTAGAACGTGATGGTGTTTTTGTTGTTTTTTTTTTTTTGAAGCCACTGATGGAAGAGCTTGCTTTACCTTTCTCATTTTTTTCCTACTTAATTTCTGCTCAGCCAGGGAATTCTTTCCCTCTGTCTATGGCCAATGCCACTGTAGTAGTGCCTGCATGAAATGGGCCAGCCTGTTTCTGAGCTCCCACTCCTCAAAAAGGGGAGGAAAGTAAAAAGATTCCTAAAGGCCATTCTTTCCCATGGAGGTGTTAGTCTTCACTTGAAGACAGCTGGCAAATAATTACTCTCCCCTGCAAAAATGTACATCTCCTGCTACCCAGAGAGGGATGGGGTACTGGGGTGTCTAAACAGAGCGGAGGGACCTTTTGCAGAGATCACCAAACTGGGTTCCCTAGGGAAACTTTTCCTGCAGGAGTTCGAATAACGGTCTTGCTTTATGCTTTTTTTTTTTTTTTTAATTTCTTGAAGGACATTTTCCCCATTGATTTGTAGAGAGAAAGGAAGGGTGGGGAGAGGGAGAGAGAGGAACATCGATGTGAGAGAGAGATGATTCCTTGCCTCCTGCTGATGCCCTGCCTGGCGAGGGATTGAACCTGCAATGGAGGTACGTGCCCATGACCCGGGATGGAACCAGAAACCCTTTGGTCCGAGGGGTAGTGCTCTGACCACTGAACCATACCAGCCAGGGCCTTACTTCCTGTTTATAATGATCTGTGGAAGTGTTTCAAAAAGAACGAGAATAACCTTAGAATCTTGTCTCTTCTTCAAAAGGTTTCTGTTCTTGTAGTTACTCAGATGTCTTTTAGATTTTGTTTATACTTTAAAAATGCAGGTTTTGAATGAATTTTCCTTACGTGCTTTGCAAAGTTTAAGGGCCATTATTTTTAATCTCTCTTCTTTTCTTCATTTTACACTCTGAATAACTGCTTCTCTTTCCCAAGAATAAGAAAGGAAAATCTGTTTTATTAAATAATAGAGTCAAACAACTGCTCTTTTTACACTGCGATTGCTTCACTATTTTTTAAAAAAAGGCGAAGCACAAATCTCAACTAATTACATTGATTAAGATCGAAGGAAGTGGTGCTGTCTCTGCCAATCCCTCCCACCTCCACCCTCATGCCAACTGCCTTGGTATTGGAAAGTATGGAGGCATTATTCAATGGGGCGGGACCCTGTGTACATATATCCGACGTGTGTGAGATGCATTTGTGATTCCTACCTAAACTATTTGAGCTCATACATACAGGGTTGTTTTTTTTAAAAAAACCATCCATCTCACTGACATGAATTGGCACTCAGTTAAGAAAAAATATAATGACCAATTTTTTATCAAGAAGCCAAAAATATTGGTTGTTTGGGGACTTATTCAATTTGTGCGTGCAGATATGGTTTAGTGTCACTTCCCAGTAAATAATATGCAATAAATATAACAAGTTCCAGGGAAGTAAGTAATCATTGAACCAAAAACAAGTAAGTAATCTATTACTAAAAACACAAGCCCGTGCCCTGGCCGCTGTGGTTAAGTGGCTAGAGCATCAGCCCAAGCACAGAAGGGTTGTGGGTTCGATTCCCAGTCAAGGTCATGCACTTGGGTTGCATATTGGATTCCTGGCCCCGTCAGGGTGTCATGCTGGAGGCAACCGATCAATATGTCTCTCTCACATCAATGTCTTTCTCTCTCCTTCTCTCTCTCTCTTCACCCTCCCTCCCTTCCACTCTCTCTAAAATTAACTGGAAAGTATCCTTGGGTGAGGATTAGCAAAAAAAGAAACAAAAGCATATGCCCGTTTTTTTGTCTTCAAGGTAAACTCAAGGGCACTGATCAAAAAATATTAGAAGTTATTGTTTGAAAAGAGGCGAATTTTATTAAAGAAATATTTCAAACAACTACACATTTCAAAAGCGATTATATATCAATTTCCCCCAAATATTCTCTCTTGAACTCATAAACCAACGACCTTCCTCTACCTTTGAATAGATGCTGACAAAAAGTTAACATGAGTGTTTCATCTCCTATGTACTGCCTACACACTCGCGCTTTCACACACACACACACACACACACGCATAGGTATGCACACCTGCAGGAAATTGATCATCATCGTTCTTGAAGTAAAAAACGCCATTTAGCAAAGAGGGAGTTTCTTTCGCTTTCATTACCTGCTCCATTGCCCCATTTTGGCTTGCCCGTGGCCAGGGAGCCGAAGTAGGCGCCGGTAATTACAGCGGCCCAGGCCAGAAGCCATTGCTTTAATGAACTTACAGTGAGCAGAAACCCTAACGGATGGCAAATGAAGCTCTCTTAATAGAAAGGCTGATTTCTGAAGGCGTTTTCATTTTCGAAATACGCCGGACAGGGTGGAGTCAGGTTTCTGCCATTTCTAGGGACCGCTGGCCTGTGATTCGGAAGGACTGGAGCGCAGGGCAGAGCGGATAGACTCTCTCGCAAGAGGCCAAGTTTCGCTCGGGGAATGGGTTCCATGTGAGAAGCAGGCACGGCCGCGAAGGGGAGGAAGCTGCCTGGGGGTCAGCTGGCACCCCTGTGTTTGTGCATCTTGCCAGGGGGTGTGCGGGGGCAGCCACCTGCACGGGGTCCCAGGGCTGTTCTTAGGCCTGGAGCCAGGGACGGGCCGTCACCGCCTCTCTGGCTGCAGACGCTGCTCAGAAGAGAGGAACCAGACAGCACCAGCTGAGAGGCCTCGGAGGTCTCCGGGAGGAGGAGCATCCTTGATTTTTGTCTTTGTGAGTTCTTCTTTTTTTAAAAATATACTTTATTGATTTTTTACAGAGAGGAAGGGAGAGGGATAGAGAGTTAGAAACATAGATGAGAGACATTGGTTCAGCCACCTCCTACAAGCTCCCACTGGGGATGTGCCCGCAACCAAGGTACATGCCCTTGACCGGAATCGAACCTGGGACCTTTCAGTCTTCAGGCCGACGCTCTATTCACTGAGCCAAACCGGTGTTGGCTCTCTGTGAGTTCTTCACTCAGACGTTACATCCTCGCCATCACCAGAGACTCGGTGTGACTCCTAGGCCTCTGATCGGCGTTCCCAGGTGGCGCCAAGATCGGGTCTTCGGGAAGAATATGCAAACCAATTTCTTTCTTTTTTAAAAAGAAATATATTTTTTTATTGATTTTTTTTTTTTACAGAGAGGGAGGGAGAGGAGTAGAGAGTTAGAAACATCGATGAGAGAGAAACATCAATCAGCTGCCCCCTGCATGCCCCCTACAGGGCATGGGCCCACAACCAGGATACATGCCCTTGACTGGAATCAAACCTGGGACCCTTCAGACGGCAGGCTGATGCCCTATCCACTGAGCCACACCGGTCTCAGCTGCAAACCAGTTTCTGCTCTGGCAGGCTGAGGGTTGGCAAAGATCCCTGTCTATGCCCACCGGCCATCAACTTAGGACTCGGGTCAGCTGCTGATCGGCAGCTCAAGTTGATACTGAAGCTCATGGGACTGAGACACTAGGTTGGACTGCGTGGGTGACGCGGCCGATGTTTAATGAGAGTTTATTCAACCGTTCGGAAATGGGTGGGAGACTCCCCCAGCCATATCTGTGCTCCTGCCTTTGGCAGCTTCTGTCCCGTTTCCAAAAATCTGAGGGAAAGGGGTGATTTCTCACGTGCACGCCAACGTCATTGTGGATCGAGAGAAAAAGATACTCTAATCTTTTCAATCAGCAGGACCATATAATTCCTGTGAGGGTACGCGAGGTAGTTCAAACCACACCTTCCCCCAAATAAGACGAAGAATACTGGGTTGTGGAGGACAAATCATAGAAACAGGCTGACTCTATATTGGGAAAGGTGTCTTTAACATTTTAAAACACACTTTAATTTTTCTGACACTAAAAATTTGCATTAAAGCCATAAGAAATCCTCTCCTTTTCTGAAAAAACAACAACAAAAATAACAAAAACAACTCAACCATGTATGGTGGTAGGTTTATTTTCAGCATCATCGAATCTATGTTACTGAGTGTTCCCATCTGTGATAACGTGGTCATTTCTGGAGAAGGTGGGGGCTCGTATGCGCTTTCCTCTTGCTTCTACATCAAACTGTAAACTGTTTAAGGAGGCAGCATCCTCAGGAAGTCCCAGGAGGCCCGGCGGGGTGATTTGCATTCTCAATAAAAGGATCTGATTAACTTCCATCCCAGAAATTCCAGTCTTAGGAACGGGAGAGATCTACTGGGAATGGACTAGTAATAACCTCCCGGTGCCGCCTGTTTAAAGTCTCCGCTGCACAGAAATATCCTGCCTGTCCCACCTACAGCGCCCGCGCTGTCATCTCCAGCCATTGCTTGTAATATTGAACGTTCTCCGGTCGAGGGAGCAAAGTGCTGGTCAGCATCTTTCACAATTTAGCAAACATTTATTTTGGATTAATAAAACACAGCGGCCTCTTCTCTATCAAAATGAAGACTAATACCTATTGGTTTTTTTCACCTGAGTGTAGCAAACCACATTTTTAGTTTTAATGCAGAATATATTTTCAACGTGAGTCAACTCAGATGTTGGAGGATGCGCACAGGTTTGTTATTTATTCTCCACTAAAACGCAAGTGAACTAGAGGAATGAAAAATACGTAAAATAAATGCATGTTGTATTAACATCATGCCATCTAGACCAGGTGTGTTGCTTTTTCAGAAACAATCTCCACAATCTTGTCTTCTGAGGGGGTGGTTCTGTAAATGTGCGCATAGTTCAGGACATGGTCAAAATGAAAGTGCTGCCGGAACCAGTGTGGCTCAGTGGATAGAGCGTTGGTCTGCAGACTGAAAGGTCACAGGTTCGATTCCGGTCAAGGGCATGTACCTTGATTTCGGGTACATCCCCAGTAGGAGGTGTGCAGGAGGCAGCTGATTGATGTCTCTCTCTCATCCATGTTTTGAACTCTCTATCCTTCTCCCTTCCTCTCTGTAAAAAATCGATAAAATATAAAAATAAAAATGAGGTGCTGATAAAAAATGGACATGTGTTATCTTAGTCTCTTGGTACGCTGAACTTCCTCTGAAATAACTGGAAAAGAAGGAAAGGAAATTATCCTCCCCCCATCCACTCCTTATCATTTTTGAGCTCCTGGGAGGAGAAATTATTTCTACCGAAGTAGTCCTTGATCCTGCACCTGCACATTAATGAAGGACCATTCCTCAAGTAAGAGATATGGGTGAGGACCTCTGTTTCCACTCTTCTTGAGCATGACGGCCATGGATCCGTTAAATAACGGGTTAAAAACAATGCAGTATTGCCCAGGTCGGCTTTGTGGTGATTAAGAATTCTCCAGGAAATTCTGGTTTTCTCTAATATGCAGTTCTAATCTTAGGAAACCCAATTTCATTCTTAATTTTTTTTAATATATTTTATTGATTTTTTTACAGAGAGGAAAGGAGAGGGAAAGAGAGTTAGAAACATCGATGAGAGAGAGACATCGATCAGCTGCCTCTGCAACCAAGGTACGTGCCCTTGACTGGAATCGAACCTGGGACCTTTCAGTCCACAGGCCAAGGCTCTATCCACTGAGCCAAACCGGTTTTGGCTTCATTCTTAATTTTATCTATGCTTTTCAGTTGTCAATACCATGAGTTCCGTGTTCAACTCGCATCTAATATTCTCATCTAACTCATGGATACTCCTCCTAATTGGAATAAAGATTTGGGCCTATAAAACTGCTTTATTCATTTTGCCTTATTTTTCTATATATTATAAAAATCAACCAACTCATTAATTCAAATTCCACAGTTTCTTAGCATCTCCTTTAGTGACGAATATTGTTTCTTTTCTTACACTCTTGAAGTGAAAATGTTTTGGAGAAAACCATTAAGTCACACGTCAGGAGATTCATTGCTTTGAGTTGGGTTCACATTAAATATGCAAACATGTTGGTTGAGTCTAACAATATGATTGCACCATTGATTTCCTTTTTTTACTTGAGTCATTTAACACCTCAAAATGTTAATAATGATATTTATACAGATGAAAAGTTTAGGAAATATTTATATAGATTATCTACACTAACAAAAGAGAAATATGCAAAATGGCCACATCTCCGCAACACGAACCAGCCATTCAGGAGTGAGCATGCAAATTAAATAATCAAAGATGGCGGGTTAATTTGCATACACAGGCACTGAGCAAAGACTGAAGAGTGAAGAAGCTTGGCTCCTCCACTGCGGTTGGAGTGAAGCCAAGCCTCGCTGCAGCCAGAGTGAAGGCCTGGGTCCTGGGTGCGAAGGAAAACTGGTGGAAGCAACCTGGGGAAGGAAGGCCTATTGCACAAATCTTGGTGCAACGGGCCTCTAGTAATTAATAAAATTGCAGAATATAGTGACTTTCTTTCCAATAAATCCCAGTTAGCACAAGAGTAAGAATCGCTACAAAGTCCATGAAGTGAACTAAATGTGCTGACCTCTGGCTGGAAACCCCTCGATGGTGAAACCAACTGCTTTGTCATGAGGGTCAGATGAAACCATATATATATATACATATATATATATATACACACACACACACACACACACACACTTTTAAGTTATTCCAGTCTGGATCACACGTATCTGAATACCTTCTGAGTTCAATCACTTTTTAAAATTAGAACAGTTTAATTAAACAGGAAAATGTCTGTGAGGTGAAGTGGGTTTGTTTGTCCTGGGTCTTCCTTAGCTAATCATAATAGACTAGCGGTTTAAATTATATCGCATGTTTGCATAACTTGAATGACTTTAAAAATCAGTGATAAGCCCTAGTTGGTATAGCTAAGTGTATAGAAGCATCAGTCCTCAAACTGAAGTGTCCTGGGTTCGATTCTGGTCAAGGGCGCATATCTTCGGCCTTGGTCAGGGTATGCGGAGGGCAACTGATTGATGTGTCTCTCTCACATGAATGTTTCTCTCTCTCTGTCTCTCTTTTTCCCTTCTACTCTCTCTAAAAATCAACAAAAAAGATATCTTGGAGTGAGGACTGAAAAAAAAACAGTGATAAAATAATTAACCACGTATCTTGTAAGTTCTTTTTTACACACACACTCTCACCGCATCCTCCCGACCATCCTAGCAGAGAGGCACTTTCCGGGGGTGGAGACTGAGCTCATGGAAGTCTCCGGCCATGGCCCCTGGGGTGGGAGATCCAGAATCCCGCTCTTGAACATCACTGCTGTGGCAGGCCAGCTCAGACCGCCGTCATTCAGAAGAACAGACCCCCAAGATCCATATCATGTGACCCGTCACCCTGTGTAGACATACGCCGTGCCTGTGTGTGAGCCATTCCAAGGACTTCCCACCACCACGCCTCCTAGTCGGGTAATCTTATTTTATCTTCCCATGGATGCCCCTTATCCAACCAACCTCCTGGCCTGTCTACACAGACCCCCAGAAACTTAGGCCTTCCCATTGTCTTCACTTTATCACCCCCATGTACTCCCTCCTTCAGAAAGGACAGAATTTGATAGCTAAGAGTTCAAGCTTAGGCCGAAACCGGTTTGGCTCAGTGGAGAGAGCATCAGCCTGCGGACTAAAAGGTCCCAGGTTCGGTTCCAGTCAAGGGCATGTACCTTGGTTGTGGGCACATCCCCAGTAGGGGGCATGGAGGCAGCTGATCGATGTCTCTCTCTCATCCATGTTTCTAACTCTCTATCCCTCTCCCTTCCTCTCTATGAAAAATCAATAAAATATATTAAAAAAAGAGTTCAACTTAGGAGTAAGTGACCAGGCAATGTTAGACATCAATGACCAGAGGTATTACCACTTATTAGGGAGTCGTTCATTCACTCCAGATAGGATGGAAATTCCCCTGGGATCATAGAGGCATGGCTGAATAATACAAGTAGCTCTCGAAGGAAAGGGTTACCCTTCAAACGGTAGCATATTTCCCAAATCTGCCTTTTGTTAGCACCCCCCGTCTGAAAGATCCCTACCCTCTCTCCTTGCTGACTCGGAGGGCACAACTCTCCGACTGCCAGTGCAACGTTTTTCATCAGCCGTGATTCCTCCAAGGGAGAAACCGAATTTCCTAAATGTAGGTCAGGATTTCCTAGATCAGCCAGATAATCGTTTATACCGGAAGATACAGACATATGGCCGCCGATGGATGTTTTAAACCCACAGGGCATGCTGCTTCTTATCTCCCTAAAAAAAATTTTGGAGCCAAATTAAAACAAACAAGCAGAACAGCAGCCAAAATCATATCAGAACATGCACAGCTGATTGCTTTTTTTAAATGAAATAGTATTGGTGCCGAGACCAGTTTGGCTCAGTGGACAGAGTGTCGGCCTGCGGACTGAAAGGTCCCAGGTTCGATTCCGGTCGGGGGAATGTACCTTGGTTGCAGGCACATCTCCACTGTGGGGCATGCAGGAGGCGGCTGATCGATGTCTCTCTCTCATCGATGTTTCTAACTATCTCTCTCCCTTCCTCTCTGTGAAAAATCAATAAAATATATTTAAAAAAAAGAAAAGAAATAGTATTGGTGTGTGTGCACTATACTACATGTTTACACTGGTCATGTGGCACAAAAAATAAAGCAACCCTGAGCAGAAACAATAGGACAAACACTCTAACAGATACGACAGAGCCTGACACCACGAGACACGATTGCTCTGAATGCACAAGGCTGATGTTCACGGAATTTGAACTCCACCGTCCTGTTGGCTCTGTTGAAAATCAGCTAAAAGTTTTGTTTGTTTGTTTTGTTTTTTTTAAAGTAAACACCTGCCGCAGGGTCAAGCTGTTGGAATTTTACACACACACACACACACACACACACACACACACACCCGTATGTATTATCTCATGGAATTAGCTTCCAGAACAGTCCATCCCGCTACTTTGCATTTCCTTCTTCCCGGGTTTGATTAAGTTTGTGAAAAGGCAGTCAAATCCCGACCGCAGGAGCGGTTCGGCGCTGATCCCCTCGCTAAGGCGGGTTTTGTTAAAGCGCTGAGGCCCGGCTCCTGCCGAGAAAAGAGGGGAAAACAATTAAAGGCTCCCGCAGGAGGCGGCCCTTCTGCAGAAGATGCGGGAACAGTCTCCTTCCCGTCCAGCCACGGTCGCAGGCCTGGGCAGGGGGCTAGTTCAGTGAGCCGTGGCCGGCTCTGCGTCCCTCATTCTTTCTTATTGTTCGGTTCACGGTTCCAGGAAAACGGTAGAGAGAGAAAGGCAACGGTCCCCATCATTTGGGGACGCAGAAAACTGGCCTGCAATTCCTGAGAAAGTTGCTTCTTTCTCTAAACATCTTGTCTTTGAAGGGAGTGGACTGATCATTCTCAGAGGGAAAGAGGCAAGGGGGGTGCAGAGAAAGACTGGACAAAAATCATGCACCTATGGATGAGGGCAGTGATGGGGGGGAGGTAAGGGTAGAGGGAGGGGTGGGGACCGGGTGGAGGGGAAAAAAAAGAGAAACAAATGTAATAATCTGAATAATAAAGATTTAATTTAAAAAAAAAACTAAAAACTAAAAACATCTTGTCTAAGGCATCAGTGGGTTTCTGGGTTTAGATCTGTTTGAACATCTCAAAGCTGACTCATCCAGACATCCACGTAGACAAGAAAAAAACAAGGCTATTGCTACTAATATGTTAAAAAAATAAAAAATAAAATAAATAAAATAAAATAAAAAGTATCCGGAAGTCCTCTGAGGTCAAATGAATGATCGCCAGGAAGGGGGAAAATAAAAGTAAAATAAAAGTGAGCCCACTGATGAGACTTGTAAAGGGGAAAAGCAATAATAAGCTTTTCCTAAAATGAAAAGAAATCTGAATGGTGTGCTTTAATCCGTGTAATTTCTACTAAGAATTCTGAAAAAAAAAAAAAGTCTGTTACCTCGAAGGCCAATAAAAAACAATCTGTATGTCACAGGCATAGGGAATGACAGTGAAATAAAAACGCCCTGGCCGTTTATTCACGCAGAAGGACTCTCTGAAACGCATCCAGCTTCGAGGAGTGGAAGCAGCGCTCTTGACCCTGGTGCCTGAGACGGAATCACGCCCTGGATGTGTAAGCTGAAGTGAGATGTCAAAGGAGGATTTCCCAACCAGGAGAGGGGAGCGGCGGATAAACACCCCTAAACCTCACGTCTCCCCTCTTGGGGCAAAATACAAAGCAGCAAGGCAGACACAGGGCTGAGATTAGCATCCGCCATTAGCGTGAAACTAAATATCCGCATCTGCAAATCCAAAGTCGTTTAGCAAAAACCAGAAAGGGAGAAAAAAGGGGGAGGGGAGGAGTCCCCCAGAGCATCCAAGTGTTAGGAAGGAAAATAAACTTCTCCAAGCGGCATTTTCCTAATTCAAACTTCACATTCCTGCAAGAAGAAAAGCCTTCGATGCTTTTTTTTTTTTTTTTTTTTACCCTGAAAGCAGGTTTTTTTAAAATTTCCAGCGTGCACGTTAACTGAAACTATTAAGGACTCCAGTCCCCAAACGCTAAAGTAAATGCTTAAAACACAGTGTAAATTTAGGGACCTAAGACCCCCCGCTGATGCTCTGGAACCTTCTCCGGGAAGAACGCAGACGTGGGTGTGCATGTGATGCTGGGAAAATGGGCCCGGGGGAGGGTTTGCGGACGGAGCCACAGACACGTTCCAAACTCACGTCCAAGTCTGGAATGAAGGGAGCCGCTTCTCCACGCTATTAAACGTGAGGAGGTTTGCATAGTGCGGTTTTTATTTGTTTTCTTTATTAATGAAATGCAGGGGGGCGACACTGGTTAACAGGATCCTATAGGTGTCAAGTGCACATTCAATACTTAGGAGACAGAGTTCACATTTAAATAATAAAAAAACCCCTCCCTGTTTCACACCTACACACACTCAAAGGTGCTTTTTTTAAAAAATATATTTTATTGATTTTTCACACAGAGGAAAGGAGAGGGATAGAAAGTCAGAAACATCGATGAGAGAGAGACATCGATCCGCCGCCTCCTGCACACCCCACACTGGTGATGTGCCCGCAAGCAAGGTACATGCCCCGACCGGAATTGAACCCGGGACCTTTCAGTCCGCAGGCCGACGCTCTATCCACTGAGCCACACCGGTCTCGGCCAAAGGTGCTTTTTGAACTTGGACGTTGAGTCACAGGACTGGGTGCACATGTCCCGTGAGAAGTGGCGGTTTCTGAGCGGAGGTGACTCTGAGGCTGGCGCTACCTTTTGTGGTCCGATTACGTCAATTGTCATGGAATAAGTTTCTAGTGCGGGGACGTTTCATGATGACACTGCTTTTAAAGAGACATTGCCCTCTCTAAGGCCACAAAGCATGCAGCGTGCACTCAGAGGCTGGGATACACATTTGAATGCAGAATGCCTCTGCAGTCTTTTTTTTTTTTTTTTTCATTCCTGAGGTAGGCTAGAGGAGTGTTTTAAAATGAATTCCCGGGAGAAACCAGAGCAGGCCCTGCTGACCATCTGGGTGGGGTTCCCCTCGGTCCCCTTCCCTGGGGAGAGGTCTGAATGAAGGGGCGCATGGACAGGCCTCTCTGAATGGAAGGCAGCCCCCCCCCTGGTTAATCCAGGCCTCCCTGCTTTTGGGGGCGGCTGCAGGCGGTCCCCGACACCCGGCTTTGGAAAGACCACCAGGAGAACGAGGAAAAGGCGTCCTGCGAGCTCTGGGGAGTGACATCTCACTGAGATACGAGAGGTGCCTGTGGTTCTGCTTGGCCATTTTTATTTTTTTATTTTATTTTATTTTTAAAATATTTTATTGATGTTTTACAGTGAGGAAGGGAGAGAGATAGAAAGTCAGAAACATGGATGAGAGAGAGACATCCATTAGCCACCTCCTGCACGCCCCACAGTAGAGATGTGCCCGTAAGCAAAGTACATGCCCCCAACCGGAATCGAACCTGGGACCTTTCAGTCTGCAAGCCCACGCTCTATCCACCGAGCCAAACCGGTCTCGGCTGGGCCATTTTTAAAGTGTGTTTCACTTCATCCAAAGTTCTCACCTTGAAGACACTCAGCTGCTCCTTGGTCAGGGAATCCTTCATAAATGACCACATACAGAACTGGAGTGAAAACGAATGAGAACACTGCTCCACACACACACTCTGGCAGTCTGTCCGTAACGGGACTCTAAAATCCACAGGCACAGAGAGGTGAGCTATGACAGCCACATGACCGTGGAGGAAGCTGATCTGCAGAAATGAACTAGGAAAAAAATGTCCCAACGCCTAATTGGCCCCAAGATAAAACCCAGAGCAATAACGGTTTGGGAAAAGTTGGAAGCCTCACGGATACCATAGGAGAATGATTATGAGTTATTTTTTTCCTAAGGAACGAGGAATGCGTTCCACTGTTAATTTTTAAAAACCATTGAACTGAAATACTATCGTGTAGCTCTCAAAATGACCGCCATTAAACTTATAAGGGGAACAGATATGAGAAATTATCCGGCCTAGAAGAAAGAGATCCGCCGAGACCCGTTTGGCTCAGTGGATAGAGCGTCGGCCTGGGGACTGAAAGGTCCCAGGTTCGATTCCGGTTGGGGGCATGTACCTTGGTTGTGGGCACATCCCCAGTGTGGGGGGTGCAGGAGGCGGCTGATGGATGTCTCTCTCTTATCGATGTTTCTGACTTTCTATCTCTCTCCCTTCCTCTCTGTAAAAAAATCAATAAAAATATATTTTAAAAAAAAAGAAGAAGAAAGAAAGAGATCCGCCAGAGAACTTATAGGCAGATATGCATCGCCCAAGGCCACGGACGATAAGATGGGAAAGGCCTGGGACAGGGGGGTAGGGGTGGGCTAGGAGGGGTCCATGAGGGTCATTTATAATGTAATACTTTCAACAACAAAGATAAACCTTTTTAAAAAGAGAGAATTCCGGAACCAGCAAGAAACAGGTTCTCCGCCCAGTTGACGGATGTATTTGTGGGTCCACGTTTCTTCTATCCCAGGAACCTCTTCCTCAGGGGATGGCTCCTGTCACAGGGCAGAGCCACGGTGTCCTGAAAGCAACGGTCTTCCTCAGGCCTCCCAGGAGCCGGCGGTGAAATTTATAGGGAAAGTTCCATCCCGGGCCTACATCATGTTTTGGGGAGGCAGGAGAAAGGGATGCCATCTATCCCGAGGAATAAAAGCGGGCAATGCTGTTATCTCGAGGTTCCCAGCCGCCACAAACCTCCACGGCTTTTGGAGTTTAAGTTCATCACGTCCGATTTGATCACGCATTTGTGAACGAGCGGGTAGAAACCGGGGCTCTGCTTTGGAGGCTGGATCGCGAGGAGGAGAAAATTCCACGCCTGCCCGTGGGCTGCGCACAGTCCGTTAGGAAGATACACACCTTCCACCTGCAGGAAACGCTCACAGCCAGTGGTTCTCAACCTTCCTCAGGCCGCGACCCTTGCATACAGCTCCTCATGGGGTGGTGACCCCCAACCATGAAATGTTGCTACTGTAATGCATCGTGGTATAAATATCTGCATTTTCCGAGGGTCTTAGGCGACCCCTGTGAAAGGGTCGTTCCACCCCCAAGGGGGTCTCGGCCCACAGGTTGAGGACCGCTGCTCAGAGCGGCTTTAACAGGCCCCGCCTCTTATCAGAGCAAACATTCACACACCAAAGGCACACAGTGCGGTACAGCAGTCTGTCTTTTACCCACAGTCCGAACCTCTGACTTACTTGTTGGCTCTTGTGAATCTCCAAGCTTGTCACAAGCGTCATCAATTTACGTAGCACTGAGAGAGTAAAACGCCTATGACAGATGTATATATATTTTTTAATTTTAAATAAAATGAAATTGCTTTTTCATTTCCATCATGATTTCAAGATCATTTTATAGTCACCTAAGCTGAGAATTTTTGGGGTGGGTTCATAGCAGACATTTCTGCCAAATACAGGGATGCCTTGGCGGGTGATGGGGGTGAGGGTGGGAGTGGAGGGTGGGGGTGCTGGGACAGGGACCAGGGACCTGGCTCCCTGGGTGACTCGTGTGTCGCTGAGCGGGAACTCCAGACGCAGCGGGCAGCATTTGTGAGACCAGTTGTAGATTGAGAGGATGGAAGGGTTTGGGGTGCCTTCATCTGGCTCAATCATCTACAGGAACATGCAAAGGATTAAACTTATCACTGGGTTCAGTATCTTTTAAAAAAAAATATATATTTTTTATTGATGTTTTACAGAGAGGAAGGGAAAGGGATAGAGAATTAGAAACATCGATGAGAGAGAGACATCTATCAGCTGCCAAAGTACATGCCCTCGACTGGAATCAAACCCAGGACCCTTCATTCTACAGGTCGATGCTCTATCCACTGAAGCAAACCAGTTAGAGCTGGGGGTCTCAGTGTCTTCATGTGATGATGGGATGGCAGCACCTCATACAAGCTGAGGAAAACGATGAGAGGTTATTGAACCCCTGACCCCCAACACCAGCCACACGGGAGAGAGCCCCCCGCTTCCAGCTGGACCCCAGCAGGGTGCCCCCAGGCCTCATCTCCTCGGCCACCTCTTCTTGAGACACCTTATCACTCATCAATTCAACCATCTCTACCTTCTAACACCTCTGCTGCCCATATAAATTCAGCTACATATCCAACTCTAACCATCTGTATGTGAAGAGTTCTGCCAACTGTAAAACACCACTTACACGTCAGCGAGTATTTCAACACATGATTATCAGTTTGCTTTAGAACTTGGGATTCTAAAAGAATATTCACCTTTAAACCAAAGAAGAGTCTACCTATTCGCATGTACAACGTCCATCATGAATCATGCTTATTGAGCGCTGCTCATGTACCAGGCATGATTCCCATGTCTTTGTACATAGAAGCATTTAAGCCTCACCACACAGCGATGAGGCAAACACCGTTATCACCTCCACATGGGAGAACAGACTATGTGAGCTGCCCCGGTCACGCAGGCAGTGAGTGTGAAGCTGTAAGTCACACACAGGACCTTCATTCTAGAGTCCACAACCTTTTGTTTTTAATGTTTGTTACTGATCTCAGGGAGAAAGGGCAAGGTAGAGAGAGAGAGAGAGAGAGAGAGAGAGAGAGAGAGAGAGAGAAACATCCATGATCAAAGAGAATCATTGACCAGCTGCCTCCTCCACACCCCCACTGGGGATGGAGCCTGCAACCCTGTCACGCGCCCTGACCCAGAACTGAACGGTGACCTCCTGGTTCCTAAGTTGCTGATCAGCCACTGAGCCATGCCAGCCTGGCAAGAGTCCCCAATCGTAATCACTGTGCCACAGGCCCCGAAAAGTTTCATGTGTGTAACCAATTCATGGCGGTAACATACACCTGCGACATGTGTCCTGGAGACCGTGCCCCTGCTCCCACTGGGCCCGGTGTGTGTGAGGATGTCGGTCTCCCAGGAAGTGGCCTCAGACAATGACATTCACGCTGTCATTTCACAAGCCCTAATTCATCAACAACGCGGGCTGTAGCTCATTTTGTTGGTGACTAAGCCACTCACCAAGCAACACCAAATAGAAGAAGCTACTGTACAGTGGTACCTCGAGATGCGAGTTTAATTCGTTCCGTAACCTTGAGGCGTGGGAAACTATGAGACGCTTGAGTCGCGGTAAACGGGTGGGTCGTGTGCAGCCGGCCGATCCGCGTGATGACTCCTATCTCAAATGTTGCTCGTATTTCAAAGCAAAAATCTCTCCCTCGACGGCTCGTATCTCAAAAACCTCGTATGTTAGGGCACTCGTATCTCGAGGTACCACTGTGTTCATTCGCTGTTGGACGGGGAGTTATCACATCAACCCTGTAGGCTGAGGCACTGTCCTGGGGCTCCGTGAGCACTCATGAGCACCCATGTGCACCCATGTGCGTAAGTCACGGCCTTACGTAGAAGATGGACTGACTTTTCCAATGCAGGGGCTCTGCCGAACCCCGGCCCTCAGGAAGCACCGGGCTCAGCCTGCGTCGTTGGCCATGGACACAGCAGGTGGACCCTCTGTCCTTTGCCCGGGAGGAACACGGACAGAAGAGTAAGTTGAAGCTCCCCCCGCTGCTGCCGACGGCGCTGTGGCAGAGGGAGGAGTAGGGGGGTCTCCTCTTAGTTATTTTCAGACGTGCTAAGTAGGCCACGCTCCTGTGGGCCTCCGTACTCCGTGGCACATCTGTGCCTGCGCTCCGAGGGACCTGTCTCGGTTTTCGATCAGGCAGCGGAGGAAGGAAAGGATGGCGTGCAAAACAGCCACGGCCTAAAATATTTCCGTGGGCACACTGGCATGGTGTGGTTGGTAAATGTGTGGAGGGGGAGGGCAGAAGGAGGTTTACGGTTGTGTGTGTGCAAAACAGTTCCTCTTATATTATTTATTAATGATTGTACTATTTCCCACAGGAACAACGCTGAAGCTACTTTTGCCACCACATAGATCACTCACGTTGAATAATTATATGCATTTATATAGAACAACAGATAGTTACGCGTTATCTATTTACCTATTTAAATTAGGCAGAGCACATATGTCTGTGTTCGGTTAGGTATATAATTATAAATCTTCATATCCATTCGGTAAGATAGATTTATTTATTTATTTATTTATTTTTAATATATAATTTATTGATTTTTTTAACAGAGAGGAAGAGAGAGGAACAGAGAGCTAGAAACATCGATGAGAGAGAGACATCGATCAGCTGCCTCCTGCACGCCCCACACTGAGGATGTGCCCGCAACCAAGGTACATGCCCTTGACCGGAATCGAACCTGGGACCTTTCAGTCTGCAGGCCGACGCTCTACCCACTGAGCCAAACTGGTTTCAGCCGGTAAGACATATTTAAATGAGGCAGAGCAGAGGCGTGAGGTGAGAAGGGCAAAAGGGAAACATGCTAAAACAATGCATCAGGACTGCTGCCAGTGACATCCTATATCATAAAAGGCTAATATGCAAATAGATCGGAATGACCAGTCGCTATGATGTGCACCGACCACCAGAGGGCAGACGCTAAATGCAGGAGATGCCCCCTGGCGGTCAGTGCCTCCCACAGGGGGAGCGCTGCTCAGCCAGATGCCAGGCTGATAGCTCGAGGCTGGTGAGCACGGCAGGAGCCTCTCCTGCTTCCACAGCGGCACGGAGGATGCCCGACTGCCAGCTTAGGCCGCTCCCCACTTCCAGTCCCACATCCCCTGGGGCTCCCAGACTGCGAAGGGGCACAGGCCAGGCTGAGGGACCACCCCCCCACCCCGAGTACCCCCACCGAGTGCACAAATGCTATGCACCAGGCCTCTAGTTCTTAAAGAAAAATGCCGCAGGAGGCTGTGAGGAATCGCTCATAAAATTAATTTCCGACATGGTGGAAAAAACAATAGGTTTACAATCACGCTCTCTCCTTCAAGGGCATCTTGTGGGCGTGGCCCTGGGCCAGGGTCTGGCTGGACAAATGTGATCCTCGCACCGTCCGGAGACAGAGAAGGGACCGCACGTTCGTTCACCAAGAGCTGCCTGCTCCCATTAAAGAGCTCCTTCCCTCCTTACGGGCTGTGTACAGCGCAGGAGATAGCCGGCCAACATAATGAAAATGTCAACACTTGTCATGAAACTTTCCAAGAAAAAAAAAGAAAGAAAAATGAGTGGAATAAAAATGTGGTGGTTTTTTTTCTCTCTCTCTCTTTTCTTTTTCTCCCTTTAGACATTCTTTCAATTAGAAAGGAGACCAACCTTAAATTATAGCTGCCAATTAATTTTTCCTGCTCTGGAAAGTAAAATAAGCATCTTTCATTAAATTGGATATTAAAGCTCATTGGCTATACAGGGAACCTCCAAATTAATGGAGTGGAGTTCTCCAGTTTCAATTATTTTCTCTATTGTCCTAAAATCAGTTCCACTCCTCCCATCCTCCCCCCCATCCCTGACGGGGCTCACTCCGTCTGCTCATGCCCCTAAGCACTGCACTAACCTTTCCACTTCCCACAATTGTGGGTCACTCGGGCCATCTGAACTGGAGGGCCACGCAGCCCTGTTAAAGTGTGTGTATGTGTGTGTGTGTGTGTGTGTGTGTGTGTGTGTATGTGTGTGTGTGTGAGAGAGAGAGAGAGAGAGAGAGAGAGAGAGAGAGAGAGAGAGAGAGAATGAATTAGTAGCCAAAGAGGTTTTCTTTAGATACCATTAAAAGAAGAAAAAGTTAGCAGAGACCGGTTTGGCTCAGTGGATAGAGCATCAGCCTGTGGACTGAAGGGTCCCAGGTTCGATTCCAGTTGGGGGCATGTACCTTGTTTGCGGGCACATCTCCATTGTGGGGTGTGCAGGAGGCGGCTGATCGATGTCTCTCTCTCATCGATGTTTCTGACTTTCTATCCCTCTCCCTTCCTCTCTGTGAAAAATCAATAAAATATATTAAAAAAAAAAGAAGAAGAAAAAGTTAACACAAAGAGAATGCCAGCTGTGAGAGTGGGTAGAACCCCAGCTTTTGCTCTGTAGCCAGAAACACTCATGTTAGCACATGTTTCAAGGAGCCCAAGGGAATAAGGAGAAAAAACGAGGAGTCGGTTCCGATTTTATACTGTATCTGAATTAAATTTCTGATGGAAGACCTATACGTGCACCTTTATTTCCAGGGAGCTATTAACTTAGGAAACATGTCTGACTCTAGTCATTAGATAGGACTCCGATGATCCGATTTGTTTAGTTAATGGATGAGGAGAAATTTCTGAGACAAGAGGATTTTCTCATCAAGATAAGCTACATTCAGAGATCATAGCCTTTAAGTAAATCAATCTTACTTTCTGGGAAAAACAATTCTTTTTAGTTACCAATTTACATAAACCCTGCTTTTCACATGATGCCTTACAATTTACCAAAAAAAAAAAAAAGTAACTGTAACATCTATATATATAAAAAGCCAGCGACCAGAACACCATAATGACCAGAACGACTGGTCAAGAGGATGCTCACTGCGGCCGGCAAACTGACCCGATCAGTGGTGGGGTCAGCCAGCCAATCTCCCATGGCCCCTCCCCCAGCCACTGACCCCTGATCGCCCCCCCCCACCACCACATTCACGGGCAGGGCCAACTATATCACTGCCCACAGCCCCTTCCCACAGCAAGCCCCGCCCCTAGTCAGCCCCCAAGGGGGCGGGGCCCACCAGTCAATCACCTGCAGCCCCTCCCTCCAGCCGGCCTGGCCCTGATCCAGCCCACATAGTGGTGGGCTGGCTGGCCAACCTCCCACTGTCTCCTCCTCCCGACAGGCCTGCCCCCATCAGCCCCCATGGGGCCAAGCCAGCTGGAACCCGGCCATGCACGAATTTGTGCACTGGGCCTCTAGTATTCTTAATAAAAAATAACAATGTTTACCTATTTTGTACCACCAAAGAAGCATTCCAAAGTCAATATTATTAACATTAAAAAAAAAACACAACTCTAAATAAAGAGGAATTGGTCCAAATATTGATACACAAGTCATTTGTAATCCTATACTCTCCCACCACTAGTTGTCAACTCTTTTCCCTGTGGGGTCTGTCTGTGTGTGAGGTGTATCTGATGCTCCCATGTCCCCCCATATTCCACACCTCATTTCTCCCCACTTTCCTCCTCCTCACGTGTCCAGGCTCTCACTCCAGCCATGTTCCTCAGAGCCGTTCACTACTACCTGTCCATTTCCTATTTTGAAACTTCTGGTTCACCCATGTCTGTGCACATGGCCTGTCACTTTCCAGACTCCATCCAACCGACTTCCCTCCCCGGGCTGGCTCTCCTTCTCCTTACAGCACCCTCAGGCACGGCTGCACTCCAACTTTAGCCCTTCGGCCGTCATTCCTTCATCTCTTCCCGGGGATCCATTCACTCCCCGGGTGTACTAGGGATTACCATATTTTCCGGCGTATAAGATGACCCCCAACTTTTCCAGTTAAAATACAGAGTTTGGGATATACTCACCCTATAAGATGACACCTGGCATATAAGATGACCCCCGACTTTTGAGAAGATTTTCCTGGGTTAAAAAGTCATCTTATATGCCAGAGAATGCAGTACTTGTAATACGTATCCCCCAAACTTCTGATGTGTTTTTCCCAAAATCTTGCCATGAACCCTCAAATCCTACCGAGTTTTCCCCTGATGTCCCATGGCCACCTGCACCCAGGTCTGTGCTGATGTGGACTAGGTGTGTCCACAGCTGTATCCTAGGTGCTGAGTCCTAATGGGCGTGGACCTCAAGACTCTGCTAAATGGATTTGTAATGTCGTTCTTTACTCTCACTGCACAGAACCAGGAGAGTCGGATAAGAAATAGAAATACCTTTTTATTTTTAAAAAAATATATTTTCATAGTGTAAAGAAGAGGGAGAGAAAGATAGAAACATTAAGGATGAGAGAGAATCACTGACTGACCGCCTCCTGCAGGCCCTGACCAGGATTGAACCTTAAACTCCTGGTCATAGGTCAAAGCTCAACCACTGAGCCATGCCGGCTGGGCAGAAATCTCCCACAGCCAAAAACATTTACTCTCAGGACTCAGGACAAAATATCAGAATCTTCTTGGGGTTCTCTCTTTTTGTTCAGACTCACATGGTCAACTCTTCATGTCTATTCATGCTGGTATGCAGGCCAGAATTGTTAAATCTCCTCCACACCAGGCATGCCATGTCATCATAACGCAGTAAGGATTCTCCAGGGTCTAGTTTAGTTTGGGTAAAAGAGTCATAACATGCTATGGTTTTATGACTAGGAGTCTGAACTCTGCTTCTGTATTTTAAAAGAAGGTCTTTACCACCCATGTTTCTGGAGGGATGGCAGTATCCACCAAGATGATCTGTTTATCATTGTTCCTTCCTAACATGTGTCTTTGCCCAGAGTAAGACTCAATCAGGAACTTACTGGATTTATAAATAAATTTACCCAATCACCTTATGATTATAGTTCCTCAGCTATTTGGGTATTTTCACTTCCAGTATCCAAAGTAATCAATAAAAATATTTTTTAATATATTTTATTGATTTTTTTTTACAGAGAGAAAGCAAGAGAGACAGAGAAACATCAATGAGAGAGAAACAGATCAGCTGCCTCCTGCACGCCCCCTACTGGGGATGTGCCCCGCAACCAAGATACATGCCCTTGACCGGAATCAAACCTGGGACCTTTCAGTCTGCAGGCTGAAGCTCTATCCACGGAGACAAACTGGGTTCGGCAATAAAAATATTTTAAAAATGGGGTGATTCCCCCAGATAAATTAGTAAACTGACCACTGATTTGTGAAAAGGTATCTTGGGCATTTGCTTCCACAGACAGGGAACCAAGGAAATCAAATTTCTACAAGGTTTGTTACTAAACAGAGGAATGGATGGTAACTCCACTCAGCCTAAAGCACCCATCTAACCCCATCTTCTACTAAACCTCTCATCTGCACCTAACGGTACAGCATGTGGTATGGCTGACTTAGATGGGTATGTCTCCTGTCACGTCTGGCTGTCCACTGACTGAGGGTTTCCCTTTGAGCCGTGTTCCATGCCCCTGAGTTCTGCACGTGACCCCATGAGGAGCACTTCTTCAGTGAACACTGGGCATTAATGCCGACCAGCGCATGTCCACATAAACGCATCATAAATAAGGACACATTCAAATGTATAAAAAGCAAAACGATATCCTAGGTAAAACATGGACAGCCGACCAGACGTTCACAGAGACCTAAATACATATTTATGATGGTCTGCTATAAAAGGCAATTTAGATGTCTCCGATAATATTTTTAATTATGTCAGCTCATGAATATTTTATTTCAAATCACTTCTCTCTCCTTGCCAAGTGGAAATGATCACGAGACCTCTTTTGATGTCAAAACAGACCCTCTACCAATAAGGTAAAAAGGAAGAAGAAGACCTATTATAGAAGAAAGAGACGTTTTAAATGTCTCCTCTGCCTTTGCAGCAAGCCTGGTTCTCAGCTTATAAGAAAGAATCAGTTAGGACGCTACGGAAATTCATTGCAAACTATTTAACAGCCTTGCGATGCCCACTCACCCACCTTTTACTAAGGCTGCACTTTTTACCGTGCACACTATTTCCCCAACGTCTCAATTTGTGATCCCAGTATTCCAAAGAAAGAGGACGAGAAACCTGACCTTCCATGTGGAAAACACGGTTGTCCTGGGATTGCTTTGTGCAACACGACAGAGCCACCTGGGTCATATACGTTGTAAGCTAAAAATAACAACGCGTTTGCTGAAAATAAAAATAAAAAAAAAGCTACTGAACACACACTTAACAATAGAAAGGAGACAGCATTTGGAAAATATCAGAAGAAAATTAAAAACGCTTGTGATTAGAGAAGGGATTGAAAGAGGTAGGAAAAGGCAAAAATAAATATTACCGGCCTCTAATTTAGCCTTCGATTCTGACAGCCCCGTTACCAAGTAGCATGTAACTCAAGAGAGTTTAAAAAATTTATTAAATTCGCTAATTTAAAAGGAATGTTTAGATTTATTTACACAGTATATTTTTACATCACGGGGGAAGCAGGCAGTATTTCTATGTGGAATTTTTAAATGCCCTGTCAGAAACGCAATGACGTAAAGGTCATGTTCAAATGTATTAATAAAATCGCCTTCATTCTGTGTTTTCCGCCCGGATGAGCATCCTGCTAGAGCTTCTTAGGAACAACATGAAATCCCGCGAAGCAAAAATCGCAGATAAAGACATTTTAATGTGGGAGAAACCTTCAAAGTCAGTAAGAAAAAAAAAAAAGCCACTTTTAAAAAACACTCTCTGTACCGGCGCCACACGACACGCGCACATCACCGCCGCCGAAATTCTGCCTCGCCGCTTCACGTTTTCCATAATTTCTGTAATGAAATTTAGCTAATGTGATTTTACGACCGCTGTTTCTGCTGTAAATCTTACCGAGGTTCGGTGTGCGCTTTTTTTTTCCCTTTCAACTTGGAAAAGGATCAAAATGCTCGCAGATTTCAGATCGCTATTAGATGTAATAATTATACGCTAAACTAATTACCACGAAACCCAAACCTGACTTACAACTAATTAAATTTTATTACATCAACACAGAGCCTAGACTTTTCAATTTAGCAGAGGGGCGGCCATAAACGCGCGAAGTCCATCAGACGGCGGCGTCTTTATTTCAGGGGAGACGGCGAGGTCAGATTTATAAAGTCTGAACCTGGCAGGGCTCGGGGACTAATTTGTAGGCTTCGCCAATCTACTAATTTGCCCGCCGCCCCGGCAGGGGAGGGAGCGCCTCGCGCAGAGCGTGCAGGGACCTGTGTGTGCTGGGAATTCGCACTAGCCCGGGCCTGGGCCCTGCACCCCAAAAAGCCAGGGCCTGCAAAGAAGAAGAAGAAACTGCATTCTCAGGTCGGACATGCATGTTCAGGGGTGGCCTCCCTGCCTCTGAGAGGCTGACACTCAGCCCTGCCGAGTCCTGCTTTCTTCTGGGGCCAGTGAAGATGGAAACACGCCTGTCCTCTGAGCGGGAGGCGGGAGCATACAGCACCCAACCCTTCAGCAGAGGTAGGAGGCCCCCCCTGGTTGAGTGTCCGGGAGCCAGTGCACAGACTCAACCCTGGACACCACACAGCCCTCTCCGGAGAGGGGACCCAGAACGGCCACTCAGTGTTCCCGAGACTGCGTTTCAGGTGGCACTGGCAGCAACTGGAAAAGTCTAAGACGGTGGTTCTCAACCTGTGGGTCGTGACGCCTTTGGGGGTTGAACGACCCTTTCACGGGGGTCACCTAAGACCCTTGGAAAATGCAGATATTTACATCACGATGCATCACAGTAGCAAAATTTCATGGTTGGGGGGTCACCACCCCATGAGGAACTGTATGCAAGGGTCGCGCGGCCTGAGGAAGGTTGAGAACCACTGGTCTAAGAGGTCCACTTTGCAAACTTGAACTTTGCAAAAAAAAACAACAACAATGTTTACTTTGCACCAGGCGGTGAGATGAAGTGGCATCAAGGCCGCCAGCAGGCTGAATCCTCTGATGTCTGTCTTCCCACCGGCAGCTGCAGGCCTGGCTGGCGCTTCCTCCCTGCGGGAGCGGCTGGAGCTGCAGGGATGCTCCGGGCCTCAGGGTCCAGGCCTTCAATCCTCTGTCTCCCCACCCCCCCCCACCGGCCCCAGCAGCCAGCTCTGGCTGGCATCACAGGCTCCTGTAACTCTCCTCCTCCATGCCAGGGCAGGGGTCTCCCCTCTGTGCCTGGTCCACAGCATGGTCAAGAACCCCAGGAGTGTGCATGCTTCCTGGAAGTTCTACTTGGGGCAAAGGACGGGTTTCACCTGCACAGAATGTGCCTAAGAACAATCACAAGTAAATTCTCCCCCAAAAAACCCTTCACACAGTGGTTCTCAACCTTCCTAAGGCAGAGACCCTTGCCTACAGGCCCTGATGGGGTGGTGACCCCCAACCATGAAATGTTGCTGCTGTTATGCATCGTGATGTAAATATCTGCATTTTCCGAGGGTCTTAGACGACCCCTGTGAAAGGGTCGTTCGACCCCCAAAGGGGTCGTGAACCAAAGGTTGAGAACCGCTGCCCTCACACATACCTTCCTTCAGATTTCAGATGGGAGTAATCTATACAGTGGTACCTCAAGATACAAGTGCCCTAACATACGAGGTTTTTGAGATAAGAGCCGTCGAGCCAGCGATTTTTGCTTTGAAATACGAGCAACAGTTGAGATAGGAGTCATTGCGCGGATCGGCCGGCTGCACACGACCCACCAGTTTACCGCGACTCGAGCGTCTCATAGTTTCCCACGCCTCAAGGTTACAGAACGAATTAAACTCGTATCTCGAGGTACCACTGTATACTGTTCAAAATAATTCTATTTGTCTCTTAAGTCTTTTTTTTTTCCCCCTAGGTGGCAGATTTCTGTCCGGATGGTGGGGACAGTCCCGAAGTCTCTTCCCCTGGAGCTCCGCACTCTCTCTGTAGCAAATGCCCAGGACGGATGTGGGATGGCAGCGTCCCGTGCCATGCACTGCTGAGAGGGTCGTCCTCCATGTGTCTGAGAGAACAGGAGGAGCCAGCGAACCAGCCAGACTGCCGGCCTCAAAACCATCTGATTTCTGCCTTCATCTCCTCTGACTCACGTCAAAGAGGCCTTGGCTAATGGCAGTCAAACGTCCACACACACACACACACGCACACTTTTCGCCCCCCCATATATTTCTCATTTTTTAAAAGCTAATTGCTATAGAGCAGTGGTTCTCAACCTTCCTCAGGCCGCAACCCTTGCATACAGTTCCTCATGGGGTGGTGACCCCAAACCATGAAATGTTGCTACTGTGATGCCTCGTGATGCAAATATCTGCATTTTCTGATGGTCTTAGGCAACCCCTGTGAAAGGGTCGTTCGACCCCCAAAGGGGTCGCATCCCACAGGTTGACAACCGCTGCTATAGACTATGTGGATACTTTTTAAGTCTGCTAATGTACGGATGAACAGACGTTCTGAAAAAATCGGGCGCGCAGGGCAAATGTTAAGAAATGATCACTCACAGCGCGTTCTCTCCGACACCCTGTAACAGATGAAATGTGGCCCCCGTACATGAAAAGATGAAACGGACTGACCGAGGGCACTGAAAGAGGTGCCAGCCTGGAAAAGAAAATTCAGTGCAAAGTCCCAAAGTTTCAGCAAGCTCTTACACCTCAGAGTCACGTGACACTGAAAGTGAGGTTTCGAATGTTTACATGGAGCTGAAGGTGACCCCGCTTTTGTTTTATTTTTAATTGGCAGTCACAACAAAGGAGATATTTACGGCCACTGACAGAGAACCGAGACGTGGTACATGCCCGAGGCTTCTGAAGCTGGTCTCTGGAACTTACAATTACAGTGGTACCTCGAGATACAAGTGCCCTAACATACGAGATTTTTGAGATATGAGCCGTCGAGCTAGCGATTTTTGCTTTGAAATACAAGCAACAGTTGAGATAGGAGTAATCGCGCGGATCGGCCGGCTGCACACGACCCACCAGTTTACCGCGACGCGAGCGTCTCCTAGTTTCCCACGCCTCAAGGTTATGGAACGAATTAAACTCATATCTCGAGATACTGCTGTACATGAAACTCACCTCGCTCTAATGGAGAGGCCAACAGAGGGCATGGAAATCCAGGTTGGCTTTTCCTTTCTTTTTTTTAAATATATTTTATTGATTTTTTTAGAGAAGAAGAGAGAGGGATAGAGAGCCAGAGACATCAATCTGCTACCTCCTGCATGCCCCCTACTGGGGATATGCCCACAACCAAGGTACATGCCCTTGACCAGAATCAAACCTGGGACCTTTCAGTCCGCAGGCCGACGCTCTATCGACTGAGCCACACCAGTTCCGGCCAGGCTCACCCTTTCTAACAAATACGTACTATTAAATTAACACCCAAAGTTAAAGCGGTCACTGATCCCCGATCTTGCTAAACAAGTGCGGCTCTACCATGGCTGCCACACGTTGTTTCTTTGAACGAGAAAGGTGAGCACAGAAATGCTGTTTGTTCCTCTGTGGGTCATGCCCGTTCTCTCTCTGTGACAGACTGCCTGTGCCTCATACGACACTTGGAGGGTGAATACGCAGACTCAGTGTGTGGGGGCAAGGCGGTGCACGAAGCGAAGGCCAGCCGTCAGGTAAAACCCGGGAAAACGTTTGTGCCCACCTGCTGCCAGCCATTCACCTTCCTACGAGCTGCGGGAGGTCCCTATTTTTAAGCGTCGCTGGCGAAAACAGGCTTTCTGGCGCCTTCTTTGTGAAAAGGCGTCCTTTCCGATAAATGTCTACGCGTTGTGCCGCCAGCTGTCTTTCTGGTCCCCTCGCGCGTTCGGGTTTTATTTTTGTACGTGTGAGGACGGGAAATGCCAGCCATTGTGGTCGGTGGCTCGAGCCCAGCAGAGACGGCATGCTGGGATTTGTCGTGGGGGTCTTCACAGAAATACGCCACGTGGGGTTCACTCAGCTTCCGGGGGTCCAGTTAACCGGAGTCCCCCAGACCCACCTTTGACGGGTTCCTTCTTGTGGGCGGCTCACTGTGAGAACCCCATTTTCAATCTAGCCAGCCTGACGTTCGCCAGGCACACTTCGCGACAGTTCCACCCAGCACTGGCTGCTGCTCTTTCTCTGCATGATGCTCTAAGTTTTTTTTTTTTTTTTAAATATATTTTATTGATTTTTTACAGAGAGGAAGGGAGAGGGCTAGAGAGTCAGAAACATCGATGAGAGAGGGACATCGATCAGCCGCCTCCTGCACGCCCCACACTGGAGATGTGCCCGCAACCAGGGCATATACCCCCGACTGGAATCAAACCTGGGACCTCTCAGTCCGCAGGCCTACGCTCTATCCACTGAGCCAAACCGGTTTCGACTCTAAGTCTTAATGAAACTCAAATTTAACCATTATAATGAACTAGAGGCCCGGTGCACAAAATTCGTGCATGGGAGGGGGGTTGGTGTCCCTCAGCCAAGCCTGAACCCTCTCACAATCCAGGCTGCTGGCTCCCAACTGCTCACCTGCCTCTGCCTGATTGCCCCTAACCGCTTCTGCCTGCCTGCCAGATGATAGATAGATAGACAGACAGATAGGTAGGTAGGTAGATGATAGATAGGTAGGTAGGTAGATGATAGGTAGGTAGGTAGGTGGATAGACAGACAATCCTACCGAGAGGATGAAGAGGTATTTCACAGAGGATGTGACCGGCACAGAGAGAGACGTGCCCTGTGGTTAGGGGACAGCACAGAAGTCACCTGTGGACCAGGCTGTGCAAGGGGCCCAGCGAGTTGGGTCACCAGGGGCCAGGCCAGGCTGTAAAGAATACACTCAGTGGATAGAGCTTTGGCCTGTGGACGGAAAGGTCCCAGGTTCGATTCCGGTCAAGGGTATGTACCTTGGTTGTGGGCACATCCCAGTAGGGGGTGTGCAGGAGGCAGCTGATGGATGTTTCTCTCTCATCGATGTTTCTAACTCTGTCCCTCTCCCCTCCTCTCTGTAAAAAATCACTAATATATATATTAGTGTATTCTTTTTTAAAAAAAATATATATATATTTTAAAAAAGAATACACCCCAACCACCACGCAGGAGTGTGGGTGTCACCCTGCAGAGCAGGGAGCCACTGGGAGTTCCCGAGGACAGACACCTGCTCTGATCATGCAGAGGAAGGAAACCTGGGGGAGGGGAGGCTGAGTGGAAGAGAGGGGGGGGGCAGGCCTGGAAGACAGGTGCAGGGGTCAGGATGAGGCATGCTGGGAGCCCACCAAGAAGCTACAGACCCAAACATTGAGGGAGGGTAAACATGACCAGGAGAGGAGCTGCAGGATGTGGTGGGTGATGAGCCCTCAGGAACCTGGGGAGGGCTCCCCCCTCCACCCTGGGACCCCTGTGTCCATGGGAAGGGGAGAGAGTGGCCGTGGACAGGCCGGTGGAGGTGGACTGGCATGAACCCACCCTCACGTCCCTGCCTCTCCCCGCCTCTCCCTGCAGGGCAGCCTGTGCTGCGATTCCAAGTAAAACCCCACGCCACGTGGCTGGTGCCTCCCCTCATTACCGCAGGCTTCCGGGGGCTTCTGAGCGATCCCTCTTCTCTATGCCCACATGCACCCCTTCCCACAGCCCGCCCCCAGGCCGGACTCCAAACAGATGCTTCATAAACGGCAACGTAACGAAGGCATCGGCGCCCAGTGAGAGCACGGGGGGCTGTCTCACGGCGGAGCCGGTGCGCGGTTCACAGACGGATGTGCAGAAAGTGCTGTTCAGCAAAACTCTGAGGAACCCCGGGGGCCAAGGATATGCTGGTGGGCACGTTTTGGAGCGTACATTTTTGTTTTTTAAAGAAACAGATGAGATATATCGAAACGCTAAGTCATTTTCTTAAGGAAACGATTCTTGTTTACTATATTCAAATATTTTGCGATTGTTTCTATTTAATACATCAAAATGGTTTACCTATAAAGGTGAGCCCTAAACATCCAGGGTTGGAACTGTGCAGGTGTACGGACAGGTGGGGCACCGGGGTTACCATGGTTCCCGTGGGGAAGGATACAATCTCTATGTATAAAAGGCTAATGCGCAAAATGTGCCCTCAGTTCGACTGGGAGATCTGGGGTTTGCTATGGCATGCGCTGACCACCAGGGGGCGGCAGCACGGAACAGAGGGAGGCCCCCATTAGCCCTGATCGCTGTCCAGGCCTCGGGACCCTACCCGTGCACGGATTCATGCACTGGGCCTCTAGTCCATAAAGAACACTGTTAAGAATAAACTCCGTGTCCTGTACTCACAACTGTAAGCCTACTTTTGCCCCATGCTGTATACAGGGATTTATTTTTTAAATTTATTTTATTGATTTTTCGCAGAGAGGAAGGGAGAGGGAAAGAGAGTTAGAAACATCAATGAGAGAGAGACATCGATCAGCCGCCTCCTGCACGCCCCCTCCTGGGGATGTGCCCACAACCAAGGTACATGCGCTTGACCAGAATCGAACCTGGGACCTTTCAGTCTGCAGGCCGATGCTCTATCCACTGAGCCACAACGGTTTTGGCAGGGATTTTTTTTTTCCAGTAAGTATGCAGCCGGCCTTCCATCCAGATTCAACCAACCCCGGACTGCAACAGTATGTCCTTCGGTGGTGGCTGGGAGCCTGCAGGCACGCAGGACCGACTGACTGTCCACCAGAAGAGGCGAGATGTTAAACAGCGACCTTGAACTTGGGCACCTGCAGTTTTTGTGTCTGGGGGTCCTTTCCTGGCACCGATCCCCCCTGGAGCGCCAGGAACAGGTATAGGCAGTTTCCGGAGTCACACGTCATGTGAGGATTCCCCACTGTGCAGGGGTCGTCAGCTGTGCATTGTACGCTTGAACACAGAATTCCCATGGACCATTTCCTGGAGCGTCAGACACTGTGATTTGAACAGCACATACCTGGTATGGCAACGGTAACGTGGGGGAAAGCGTGATGTGTATTTTCATTTCTTAAAAATATAAAGCAGCCCTAACAGGTGTGGCTCAGTGGATAGAGCGTCGGCCTGCGGATTGAAAGGTCCCAGGTTCGATTCCGGTCAAGGGCATGTACCTTGGTTGCGGGCACATCCCCAGTAGGGGGTGTGCAGGAGGCAGCTGAATGATATACTTTCTCTCTCATCGATGTTACTAACTCTATCCCTTTCCCTTCCTCTCTGTAAAAAATCAATAAAATATATTTAAAAAAAAAAAAAAGAGAATCCGCAATCTGGATGCGGGCTCCCCCCGAACTCAGCGCAGGTTTCTCCAGGGGGTTCACTGCTCGCTCCCACAGCCTCCTCTCCCCCGGCCCCAGCTCAGGATGGGCACCTCTGCCTCCACACCCCACACTGCAGGCTGCCGGCCCCAACTGCGGGACTAGCCTCAGGGGTGGCATTGTATGTGTGGTGTGTGTGTGTGTGTGTGTGTGTGTGTGTGTTGGTTTTGATGAGCCAACATTTAAAAACCTGGAGATCTCACACCATTCACACCCTGGCCTTGTGTGTGTGTGTGTGTGTGTGTGTGTGTGTGTGTGTGTGTGTGTGTGTGTGTGTGTGTGTGTGTGTGTGTGTGTGTGTGTGTGTGTGTTGGTTTTGATGAGCCAAAGTTTAAAAACCTGGAGCTCTCACACCATTCACACCCGGCCGTTCTGGGAAAGCTCAGCGCCCTGGCACCTGGCCGCACTGCTTCCCCTCCACGCGGGACACGGGTCTGGAGGTGCGAGGTGGTCGCTCCCGTTCAGTCCCCGTCACCCGCTCTGGCTCTGAGCTCCGTCCACACCTCTTATTGCCACCTCGCTCCGCTGAGGGACCACACACGTCTCTGTGCCCGTCCCTTGGAGAAGGAGGAAAACGAAAGGCCGGGAACGGCCGATTTCGGGAAGTAAAAGGACAGCCCAGCCAGTGGCCCCGGTGCTTGAGGGTCGACCCACCCACCAAGAGGTCACGGTTCAACTCCCAGTCCAGGTCCCGGGTTTTGGAAGGCAGACGAGAAATGATTCTCTGTCATCATGGATGTCTCTTTCTCTCTCTCTCTCTCCCCCTCCCTTCCTCTCTTAAGTCAATACACATATATTTTTAAAAAGAAATAGGAGAACATCCATCTGCATAGAAGTGACTTTTTTATATGCAAATAACCCGGCCCATTTTTAAAATATATATATATTATTGATTTTTTTTACAGAGAGGAAGAGAGATGGATAGAGAGCTAGAAACATCGATGAGAGAGAGACATCGATCAGCCGCCTCCTGCACGCCCCCTACTAGGGATGTGCCCGCAACCAAGATACATGCCCTTTTGACTGGAATAGAACCTGGGACCTTTCAGTCTACAGGTCGACGCTCTATCCACTGAGCCACAATGGTCTCGGCAACCCGGTCCATCCCATAGGTCCCCGTGACCTGTCAACATGGCTGTTATGTGCTGGTGCTGACCTCTCCTCCGGCCTCCTTCCCTCCCCAGGGCCACGCCTGTCCTTCCTTCTCGCAGACCTGCCGTCCACAGCGGGTCTTTGTCCTCCCCCAGCTGCTGGCAGAGCGTGGTGGGTGCTGTGTGTTCAGCCTGAGGCCCAGGCAGCTACACACACCAGGACCGTCTGTGGGAGCTGAGTGGCCTCAGACCAGCCCTCCTCCTGCGGGTCACTCACCCTTGGCGGAGAGGAGCTATTCTGTCGGGAGGACACTGGACGCTGATGCAGATTGAGTGACGATGTCACTCCCGCATCCATGACTCACTGATGGCTGCCCGGCACCGTGCTGGGGCCGAGGCTCCACCGAGCACAGCAGGGAGGGCCTGCCTCCCCGGGTGCTGTGGGCAAGTGGGCAAGGAACGTTTTGCCAGGCTCTTCCCCCGGGGAAGGAGGCAACTGGTCAACCTCTGTTTGCCCCAGGTCCCTGGCTCCCCGAGCCCCAGCCCCTGGGGCTGCTATGGCTGTGCATGTGAGGAGTGGAGAAGGACAAGGCACAGGTTCTGGCTTACACAGCTATGGATCCTTTTATTTTTATTTTTTAATATATATTAAAATATATTTTGATTGATTTTTCACAGAGAGGAAGGGAAAGAGACAGAAAGCCAGAAACATCGATGAAAGAGAGACATCGATCAGCTGCCTCCTGCAGGCTCCCTACTGGGGATGTGCCCACAACCAATGTACATACCCTTGATCGGAATCGAGCAAACTGGTTTCGGCAATTTTTTAATATATATTTTATTGAGTTTTTACAGAGAGGAAGGGAGAGGGATAGAGAGCTAGAAACATCGATGAGAGAGAGAGACATCGATCGGCCTCCTCCTGCATACCCTCTACTGGGATGTGCACGCAACCAAGGTACCTGCCCTTGACCGGAATCGAACCTAGGACCCTTCAGGCTGCAGACTGACGGTCTATCCACTGAGCCAAACCGGTTTCGGCTACCTATACTTTTAAATGCATGTGGACACCAGAGGACCTGTGTCACTTGTTAGTAGTTACTGTGCCGGAGACTTTCCCATGTCCCGCAGTTTCAAGGTCCTGCCAAGGTGTGCAGGATTAAGGAGCGTTCTGTTCTTGTCCTTCCTGCACTGCTCTGGCATTTCAATTTTTTTCTTTCTTTTTTTAATATATTTTATTGATTTTCTACGGAGAGGAATGGAGAGGGATAGAGAATTAGAAGCATTGGTCATCTGCCTCCTGCACGCCCCCTACTGGGGATATGCCTGCAACCAAGCTACATGCCCTTGACCAGAATCGAACCTGGGACCTTTCGGTCCACAAGAGGATGCTCCGGCCACTGAGCCAAACCGGTTTTGGCAAGGCATTTCGAATTTCTTAGATCTATAGACTATTAGGGCGCAATCTGACCAAAGCAGGAATTCTCCCATGACCTCTGTGGCTTCCTTAATCGCCTCCATTCCTCCCAGTTAGCTCTCATCTCATGTCTCGCCTGGAAGCAGAAACTTCCTAAGGGCCTAAGAGCGTGTATTTTTCTTTCAATCTTCCCCAGGACACAGAACCCTGGCAGAACGCGTGGGGTTTGGATGTAAGGGATTGGGAGAGGGAAAGGGTAGGTGTCAGTATGGCACATGTTAAAGACACATATGGACATTCAAATCAGGGCAAAGCTTCACTACATGTATTCAAGCTCTACATTTCTATAGGTTCAGGGGCAGTGGTGCATTATTAATTTCTAATATTACAATAACAATAAAAGCATAATATGCTCATTAGACCTGACGGCCGAATGACCTTCCCAACGTCCTTCCGGACAAAGCTGGGGCTGTGAGGGCCAGGCCCCTTGCATGAATTTCATGCACCGGGCCTCTAGCATTAAACATAAGAAAGGAAAATTTCAGGTTTTCACTGAATGTAAGTAGAACATCTCCTCCTGAAATATTCTCCGTTTCCCTGAAACTAAAGCATTTTCCATATTTTGGCCTTACCTCTGGTTACCTTTCCCCACGCTCAATATGCTCACTAGGAAAGTCCCAGAAATACGATATACCACGTATACATCTCCAAAAGAAGCTTAATTTATTCATCCCTCATCCTGCCTTTCTTGTGTTCTAAAGAATTTTCGTAAGGCAACAGATTCACTCTGGAATCTCAAACAGAAGAAAACAAAAGCGATTTTGTTCCTATACAACATCTTTGTAGGTGTCGGGCACAATGATCTTCTCCACATTTCGAACCTCCTCGGAAAGTTCCTTTACTCATTCCTACGAACACCTAGTCCACCTATACGTGGACCTGGGAAAAATTGAGGAATTACAAAAGAGGGATACTGCCAAGACCGGTGTGGCTCAGTGGACAGAGCGTCGGCCTGCGGACTGAAAGGACCCAGGTTCGATTCCGGTCGGGGCATGTACCTTGGTTGCAGGCACATCTCCACTGTGGGGCGTGCAGGAGGCAGCTGATCGATCTCTCTCTCTCATCGATGTTTCTGACTTTCTATCTCTCTCCATTCCTCTCTGTAAAAAATAAATAAAATATATATTAAAAAAAAGAGGGATACTACAAATGAAGAAGACAAGCTCTCCTTAAAAGTAGACAAATTTAACTTTTCTTACAGTTTATATAAAGCCGGGGCTTCCAGTTTTGCTGTATTAACAATAATGGGAGTAAATACATTGAGTTTTCTCCAAAGAGGACTCTGTAGTTTCTACCGGGTGAAGACACTGTACATTTGCTGGCTGGCCATGTGACATTGAATCTTCTCCAACTTGGTACATGAAGAGAAATTGGAGGGATTAGTACCTTTCTCCCTACAATGTCACATTCTAATCTCGTTTTCTTTTAAAGTGAAGGGGACTATCATCTGTTGTTCAGAGTTTAAGTTATGGGGAGGGATTAGTACCTTTCTCCCTACAATGTCACATTCTAATGGTTTTCTTTTTTAAAGTGAAGGGGACTATCATCTGTTGTTTATAGTTTAAATTATGGGCATCACTTTAGAAAACGTCCCATTGGGATGAGTGACCACTTGACTGAATGGAACTAGACCCCATAAAAATGTCCACGTTCCAGAAAATGCACTGGTCTTCCCGTGATTTTTACTGCCTGTTATCAGTGAGGCCATGGCTGTATCTTAACCTTTGACCTTCTTCCTAAGAACCAGGGACCCGGTTTTTGAATTGTCCGTGGACCTACACCCAGCACATGTGTAAAATAGAAAAAAAATATATATATATTTTTCAAACAGCTGTGGAGACAGCAAAGATGAGAGTCTGCTGGTGGTTGAGAGTCAGGAAGAAAGGATGAGGGCTCTCTGCAAACGGATGGAGACAAGGAACCCGCTGGTCCACAGCCTCCATCCGTGTGACTTCACACCCAACACCAGAACTGCCTTTTTCTCCTTAATCCATGGCCAAAGCATGCTGTCGTAGCCTCCCTCTGTTACATACATGTTCGGAGAGCCGAAGAGGCAGAAGAAACAGCGCACATGATGACTGATGTGTTCCATCTAGACCAGTGGTTCTCAACCTGTGGGCCGTGACCCCTTTGGGGGTCGAACGACCCTTTCACAGGGGTCGCCTAAGACTATTGGAAAACACCTATTTCCCATGGTCTTAGCAACCAACACACCGCTCCTCGGTGTAGCCATGTAGGTTACTGTTGTCATCTGAAGACTGTTACCCATGCTACACCATGATTCAAGACAAAATTTCATTTATTTGTCATTAGAAATAAATATTTCACAATATACAATTACATATTGTTTTGTGATTAATCACTATGCTTAAATTATGTTCAATTTGTAACAATGAAAATACACACCTGCCTATCAGATATTTACATTACAGTTCATAACAGTATCATAATTACAGTGATGAAGTAGCAACGGAAATAATTTTATGGTTGGGGGTCACCACCCCATGAGGAGCTGTCTTAAAGGGTCACGGTATTAGGAAGGTTGAGAACCACTGACTTAGACTATTAGTTTAAAATGTGTTAACCTTGTGTGTTACTGGCAATAAAGTGGACATGTGACGATATCCACATACAACATGTTACGGTCCTATGTACAGTCTCCGGCTGCTGAAAATCTCAGAAAGTAACTGAAACTTGATTCTATCCAGCTAGAGTGTAGGTACTAGTTTTTACGTGTTTAGCCTCCCATTTATACCAATTATCAAAGTCTAGAATCCTTTGGAAGGCTCGAGGACTCAATTGTGCTATTAAAGCGATTGTAAAACATGTCTTTTGAAACAGCTTCTGTATTGCAATTATTCTCCATCTAATTTCTAAGAATAGAACAAGGAATTAGATTTGTAGATCCTTCGCAAGAGATGCAGACGTAAATACCAAACCTTGGGAGGATAATCATTCGGGACAGCAATACGAACATGATAAAGAGCCGTCTTTTGAAGTTTACTGGATGCTTCAGCGAATAAGCAGAGAAAAACCTGAACTGTTTCACTTGTAAGAAACTCACTTCTTCTCTTTGCAATTCCTGTAGCAAACGTCGCTACTCTTTTTGAACTTGAAGCAGCTCGTCGCCTCAGAAATAAGAACCCACTCACGAGGCAAATTATTGTCTATGATACACTATCTTTTTGATGTGGCATCACTTGTGTTTTAGCATGAAAATAACCTTCATCAGTCAATATCTGATATTTAATAGGATAAACTGTATCCTATTTGGTTGACATTGACTAAGTGAAAACTGATAGAAATATAAATGCAATGAATTGTCCATTCTGACCCCTTTACCAAAAAAAAAAAAGTCTCCTTAAGACACAACAATACTTTTGTGAACCTTGAAACTGTTCATTCCACGCACCAGCACAGCCTGCCTTCTTCTCGTTAACTCATGACCAAAGCATGCTATCCGAGCCCCCCTCTTTCACATACATGTTCAGAGAAAACAGACTAACCTTCACCAGTTGGGCTGGCCTCACTGCCACATGCTGTCATCTCTTTCTCAAGTCCCTTCCCACACCACCAACACGGGCAAGGTGTGCCAAGAACTGAGACTTCCCAGACCAGGCAAAGCCACATACATGGCCAGGGACCGCACCCCCTGGTCACGTGGCCTCACCGTGAACGCATCCCTCAAACTTTCCCGGCTGCCCTCGCGTGCCTTAGCTGTTAACCTCTGCATTCTAGGAGTCAAATCTATTCATATTCCTAAAATACCTACTTAGGCCACCATTCCACATACGTAGGAGGCTCAGCCAAGGACCCGATTAACTTTTTAAAGGGAAGGAAATCGTGGCCACGCCAGCCTGGTGCTCCTTGCTAAAACCTTCGTGCCATGACTCCTGGGTCGGAGTTTGAGGGGCGATCTATAATCCCCCATCAAAGAGCGGCCGCTTATCCTCAGAGCTCCCTCTTCCGCAGGGGAGATTCTTTTAAAAGTAATAACGAGGACTGAAAATCCATATGACACTCTTCCTCCAAAATTAACCACTTATACCGAGGATCCTTCATCCCGAAGGAGCCAGAATCTCACCCCCCAAAAAAACCCTCATGCTACTTGCCTTTGAGAGACAAACACAGAAGGCGCCCTAATAATGTACATCCGCCCCTAAATCAAATGGTTTATGCTCCGGTTTTCAGATTAAATGATAACCATGACCCTTGGAGATATTTTTTTAAAAGGTAAAAACAAAATAATAAAAAAAATAAACCAGGTCCCTGAGAGGTCTACATTAAACCCCGTTTCTGAGGCTGAGAACTATGAATTCTTTGCTTTCTTCCACATTCCAGCTGATGCGGCCTTTGAAAGCACAGGTGGTGATTATGCCACCAAGCCATACACCTCCTGTGACATTTAAACGAAGGGTGTGATACACCCAGGATTTGTTTTAAGTCACTCACACGACTCTGGGCTGATGGGCAAACGGAACGCTCACCAGAGCTGATAGACAAAGGTTCCCATCGGGAGTGCAGGGCTGTTTTTCAAGCCGCATTCAGCAGGGGATGTGAGAGTAATTCTGGGGTGCACCTCACCAAACCAGCCCTGGCTTTGAGGGGGTCCCGGGTCAAAGGCAGGCGTGCCTGCACAGCAGAGCGGAGCCGAGGTTGTTGGAAGGTGCAGGTTTCCTATGAAACTGGAAGGACACGAGGCCAGACTTCTGCCAGGACCGTCCTGAGGGTTGGCCTAACTCAGTGGTTCTCAACCTGTGGGTCGCGACCCTTTCACAGGGGTCACCTAAGACCATCAGAAAACACCTATTTCCCATGGTCTTAGGAACCAACACACCGCTCCTCAGTGTAGCAAAGTGTAGCCATGTAGTTTACTGTTGTCATAGGAAGACTGTTGCCCAGGCTACACCACGATTCAAGACAACATTTCATTTATTTGTCATTAGAAATAAATATTTCACAATATATAATTACATATTGTTTTTGTGATTAAGCCCTATGCTTTCATGATGTTCCATTTGTAACAATGAAAATATATCCCGCCTATCAGATATTTACATTACAGTTCATAACAGTAGCAAGATTACAGTTATGAAGTAGCAACGGAAATAATTCTATGGTTGGGGGTCACCACCACATGAGGAGCTGCCTTAAAGGGTCGCGGCCTTAGGAAGGTTGAGAACCACTGGCCTAACTGCTCAGATCAGGTTTAAATGAAATGCAAGGTTCTCTGAGTTTTCCTGAGATTCCCTTAAACCAGGACATCAGTAAACAATGTGTAAAATGGAACCTATGTCTGCCAAGCGCATGACCATTATGTGACTTGAGGATAAAAATGCAAATACACCACTCAGCTTTCATTTCTGTCATAAAGAGCTATACAGATATTAATATGTACTTTTCCAAGTGTCAAAGTTAGGTCAGGTGGAATATTTGTTAACATTTTTGGTCTGATCTCTAGATCTGCCTAACCATCTTCACTGCCTTCGGGATTGTTTAAAAGCTTAAGTTAATGTAAATTTTGATGAATAATATTTTTAAATTCCTCAGTTATGGGCTATAGCGCACATTATCCATATACACAAAAACCTGAAGTTCTCATTAGCGGAAATACATAAAAAACATAAGGTATATGTACATAATTTCATGATGGAAGCTTATTCATATGAAAAGACAAGATGAGAACCTTTCTGTTTGACACTATCTTTGCTTACAATACACTGCGCTTTAGATCCTTTGGTGCAGAATGTGAAAATACACTTAATTTTAAAATAATATCATGGCAATGATTTTTCATTTAAAGTTAGCACACCTCACAGATACTATGCCCACCTAATATAATACGGATGGAAGCAAAATACAAAATTATGTCACGACTGGAACACGGCAGAGAAACCATGAAAGAAGTCTCATATCTTTGGTGAAGTATTGATTCAAAGTCCCTGACACACGTGTGATTTTGAAAATTAGCAATAATTTAAGAAATAAAAAAAAGCACCTTACTGGCAAATCCACTTAACATGCCAACACTGTCTCTAAGTCTCGCTGTAATGTCAGAGTCTCATCGTTCAGGGGTAGTGTTTTCCAGGACAAAAAAGTAACACGAAGGGAACAATCTGCTGCATTTTTCAACCCACAGGACACACAGCCTCGTGTCTATTCACGCAGGCGAGAGCAGGCTGTGCCATCCGGACGCACGAGAAGTGAGGATTCCATTCTGGCTCTGACAGGTACGATTTACCTCCCAAGTCATAACGCTAATTTGTGTTTCAACTGCAATTTATTTCAAACGCTCCGTGTGCCAGCACCTCCGCGAGAGAAAGACGCGTTAAAAATTAACTCAGAAAAAAGAGAAAATAACTCAGAGGCAGAAATGTCTACTTAGAGACACAGCAAAGCTGGAAACCATATGTCCTATTTTAATTGGGAGAAAAACAACAACGTGGCTGAAGTTTCCCTCAACCTTCGCCCCTTTCTGAACCCCAATTCATCAGCAAAAGCTTTGGGGGGGAAACAAACAGATTCTCATTCTCTCTCTCTCTCTCTCTCTCTCTCTCTCTCTCTCTCTCAAGGTCTGATGATTTCCCAAAGCTTTCTAATCCTTTCGGAATGTCTCCTACCGTGTTAGCAAACACCAAGAGGCTGGATATTTCAGCTATTTCCGTCCTATCCAGTCATGCCTCCACGATTATTGATGTCATCATCGCATCCGGCGTTATCACTCCAGGAAGAATGCCCTGCTCTGTGGCAACGGAGAGGCAGACCCCGCTTATTTATGCTGCAGCTCTCCTTCCCCTGCCAGAGCGAGTCTCCGTCTGCATCTATTTCCGTCACCAGATCCGTTACGCTGCCCGAGTGTTACTCTCATCCTTACACAAACGCATCTCCCCGTCTTCCTCTCCCTCTTCCCTATCGGCACGGGAAGACGCGCTCGCCCTGCTCCAGACCCTGCTTTTGTCCCTCCGAGGAGCCGGGCACGGGCCCCCAGGAGCGGACGTACGGACAGCTTTCTTTAGCTGCGGGTCACCGCCAATTCCGAGAGAAACGGTCTAAAGGACAGACTCAGAGCTCCTGAAAGAATCTTCCCTGGCCCAGTTCTCCCACCCACGTGTTGGCAAATTCCAAACGCTCTGATAAAAGTATGAGCATAAAACTTGCACTACAATAATAATAATAATAATAAAAATAATAATAATAATGAAGATTTGGTAGAGAAAAATAAGCAACACATATACTTTCCCAGGGGTTGGCTTTTATCATGACCCAAAGAAACACATCCAAGTATGAACTTAAAAGTATGAGCATAGAACTTGCACTAAAATAATTAATAATAATAATAATAATAATAATAATAATAAACAATGAAGATTTGGTAGAGAAAAATAAGCAACACATATACTTTCCCAGGGGTTGGCTTTTATCATGACCAAAAGGAACACATCGCAGTATAAACATAAAAGTATGAGCATAGAAGTTGTGCTACAATAATTAATAATAATAATAATAATAAAAAGATTTGGTAGAGGAAAATAAGCAAGACATATACTTTCCCAGGGGTTGGCTTTTATCATGACCAAAAGAAACATATCAATGTATGAACATAAAAGTATGAGCATAGAACTTGCACTAAAATAATTAATAATAATAATAATAATAATAATAATAAAAAGATTTGGTAGAGGAAAATAAGCAAGACATATACTTTCCCAGGGGTTGGCTTTTATCATTACCAAAAGGAACACATCTAAGTATGAACTTAAAAGTATGAGCATAGAACTTGTACTACAATAATAACAATAATAATAAAGATTTGGTAGAAAAAAATAAGCAAGACATACTTTCCCAAAGGTTGGCTTTTATCATGACCAAAAGGAACACATCTAAGTATGAACATAAAAGTATGAGCATAGAACTTGCACTAAAATAATTCATAATAATAATAATAATAAAGATTTGGTAGAGGAAAATGAGCAAGACATATACTTTCCCAGGGGTTGGCTTTTATCATGACCAAAAGGAACACATCCAAGTATGAACATAAAAATATGAGCATAGAACTTGTACTACAATAATAATTAATAATAATAATAAAGATTCTGTAGAGAAAAATAAGCAAGACATATACTTTCCCAGGGGTTGGCTTTTATCATGACCCAAAGAAACACATCCAAGTATGAACTTAAAAGTATGAGCATAGAACTTGCACTAAAATAATTAATAATAATAATAAAAAGATTTGGTAGAGAAAAATAAGCAACACATATACTTTCCCAGGGGTTGGCTTTTATCATTACCAAAAGAAACACATCCAAGTATGAACTTAAAAGTATGAGCATAGAACTTGCACTACAATAATAATAATAATAATAAAAATAAAAATAAACAATGAAGATTTGGTAGAGAAAAATAAGCAACGCATATTCTTTCCCAGGGGTTGGCTTTTATCATGACCAAAAGGAACACATCGCAGTATAAACATAAAAGTATGAGCATAGAAGTTGTGCTACAATAATTAATAATAATAATAATAATAAAGATTTGGTAGAGGAAAATAAGCAAGACATATACTTTCCCAGGGGTTGGTTTTTATCATTACCAAAAAGAACACATCTAAATATGAACATAAAAGTATGAGCATAGAACTTGCACTAAAATAATTAATAATAATAATAATAATAGTAAAAAGATTTGGTAGAGGAAAATAAGCAAGGCATATACTTTCCCAGGGGTAGGCCTTTATCATGACCCAAAGAAACACATCCAAGTATGAACTTAAAAGTATGAGCATAGAACTTGCACTACAATAATTAATAATAATAATAAAGATTCGGTAGAAAAAAAAAAGCAAGACATATTCTTTCCCAGGGGTTGGCTTTAATATTACCCAAAGAAACACATCTAAGTATGAACTTAAAAGTATGAGCATAGAACTTGCACTACAATAATTAATAATAATAATAAAAAGATTTGGTAGAGAAAAATAAGCAAGACATATTCTTTCCCAGGGGTTGTCTTTTATCATTACCAAAAGGAACACATCCAAGTATGAACTTAAAAGTATGAGCATAGAACTTGCACTAAAATAATTAATAATAATAATAATAATAATAATAAAGATTTGGTAGAGGAAAATAAGCAACACATATACTTTCCCAGGGGTTGGTTTTTATGATGACCAAAAGGAACACATCCAAGTATGAACATAAAAATATGAGCATAGAACTTGCACTATAATAATAATTAATAATAATAATAAAGATTTTGTAGAGAAAAATGAGCAAGACATATACTTTCCCAGGGGTTGGCTTTTATCATTACCAAAAGAAACACATCGAAGTATGAACATAAAAGTATGAGCATAGAACTTGCACTACAATAATTAATAATAATAATAATAAAGATTCTGTAGAGAAAATAAACAAGACACATACTTTCCCATAGGTTGGCTTTTATCATGACCCAAAGAAACACATCTAAGTATGAACATAAAAGTATGAGCATAGAACTTGCACTAAAATAATTAATAATAATAATAATAATAATAATAATAAAGATTTGGTAGAGGAAAATGAGCAAGACATATACTTTCCCAGGGGTTGGCTTTTATCATTACCAAAAGAAACATATCTAAGTATAAACTTAAAAGTATGAGCATAGAACTTGCACTAAAATAATTAATAATAATAATAAAAAGATTGGTAGAGGAAAATAAGCAAGACATACACTTTCCCAGGGGTTGGCTTTTATCATGACCCAAAGAAACACATCTAAGTATGAACATAAAAGTATGAGCATAGAACTTGCAATACAATAATAATAGTAATAATGATGATGATGATGATGATGATGATTTGGTAGAGAAAAATAAACAAGACACACACTTTCCCATAGGTTGGCTTTGATCATGACCCAAAGAAACACATCTAAACATATTGAACATATTGGCCTGTGCCCCATGCACACCCATGAAAACACTTCCTGCATTTCTCGTTCTGACAGCAAAGCCCCCTCGATCCCGTGCCTGTCTCTCTGAGTAACATACCGTCTGGCTCCCGAGGACTCCAGCTCAGCAGCTCTCCTGACGCGCCCTGCACAGCAGCTCCTCCTGCACTCTCCGCAGAAGCTGGGCACAGTGGGGGGCTGGGGGCTCGGGAGCAAGGGAGGGTCCCCGCTGCAGACACGTCCCCGCTCTCAAAGGAAGCCCTACCTCCTCCTCCTGACAGAGCGCCCACGATCCTCATCATGAAATATTAGTGGAGCTTAATTTAACACAAGACGAAGTAACCCTTCCAATAAAGGAATACCTTTTCCTTTTTCATTTTTTTTCTTTTTCTTTTTTTTTCTTTTATTTCTGGGGCAAGCAGGGACCACAAACTCCCAGAATGCTACTATTCAGAAGTGCCTCTGAATCTGGCTGAAGGAAAAATAATAATTTCTTTCTAAATGACGGCAAACAGAAGAGGGGTTATCACCAGAATTCTGGCTCCTGCACTCATAATAGAAGGGATGGCAGAATGGCCAGAATCTCTGGATTAAGAGCCTTATCTTCAAAGATAAGTAACCTTGCAAGTTACTTCTAATGATCTTTCGAAATAATTGGATGGTTTTTTTTTGTTTTTTTTTCAAAAAGTCTCTTTATGAAATCTAGGATTATAACATTATAAGTGTTAAAGTGTTCAGGCCCATGGGCAAATAAAGGGTACCTAAAGAAGATCGAGGTACAACTACTTTTTCCTTCCCCCCAAAATATGAAGAACCGAGTAAAATATTTGGACTTTCTTTATTGTTTTTTTTAAAAAAACGGATTATGGCTTTTATTCGCAGGCAGGAATCTGAAATGCATACACTTACGGAAAGTGAAAAGAAAATGAGAAGTTAATTTTCTCCTATACTTACCCAATTAACTTAAATGGTCAAATCTGCCTTTCTACACTGCTTTCGCTACCAGACACACAGCTACACGGAGAAAATGCTCCAAGGACCATCACTCTTTGTAAACATAATCCCCACTCTTTCTCCTCCCTCTCCCCCACTTCCACCACCTTCTAGCGCTGAAGCAGAGACTCGGCGGACCCAGTTACAATGCAGCTGGTCACTATGACATACTATGACCCCCACAATTCCAGGGCAAACTCAATCACAGCCTCTCCACTTTTCCCCCAGTTCTCCAATTACTAAGTAAAAGTATCCCACAGTATTTGAAAACACTTTACCAACAAACAGCACGCCACCGCAACTTTCATATAACTGAACAGGAAGATACAAGTTTGAATACACACACACACACACACACACACACACACACACACTAGGGACTCTCAAAACACTCCATTTTCGAAGAGATAATAGTCTCTCTCTCTCTCTTTTTTTTTTTTTTTCTTTTTTTTTTTGCATAGTCCAGATTAAGCCAGACGACTATCAGTATGGGGGAAAATGATTTTTAAAATGGTCACATGTCCATCAGTGACTACAGATTCCCTAACTTACAGAAAAGAATGTCCCCAGAACTGGGTCATGTGACACTGACTCCACAGGGCTCCTGAACTGGTTAGAACCAGGCCCAGCTCACGAGTCCTCTCAGTTAAGACTGGCACTATCACACCCCAGTCCAAGTTCTACCAGGACTGCAAGGGTATCAATAGGGAGTGAGTTTTATTATTATTATTATTATTATTATTATTGTTATTATTATTATTATTATTAGATGATACATTATATATGGGATCCTCACTTAATTGGCACAATGATTATTTAAAGCAGAAAGACGCAGCTTTGCACAGATCACTGTCTTTCACGAGAATTCTCCGAAGCCCCTGTGTGATTACCCAGTGACCTGAGTTAGGAAATCAAAATCATTTTCAAAATCACCAACATTCTTTCACAGGCGTATGTCCTGCTGTTGTCCTGGCACAGGAAACATCTCTACGGATCACGCAGCACGTTTGTGGCTTGGCAGTTTCTATCCTAAAGGCTGGCTGAAATAAGGCTTTGAAAATGGCATTTCAAGTTGCATTGTTTTAGCCTGGAAAACTGTTTTAGAATGAACGTCTTTAACCAGAGACACACTAAGTCCAGGCAAGTCATCTGTCACCACAGAGAAGAAAATCAAAATATAACAAGCACATATCCTACCACGTTTTGCTATCCTGAGAGCATCCTGTGGAATTTTATATGCTCCATAAAACAGTCACAACTTTATTTAAAAATCCCCTCCACTATAGCCATAGCAGGATATTATTTCAAATTATATATCTGAAAACACTTTATCAACAGCACCCCACCATAACTTTCATACAACTGAACAGGAAAATACAAGTTTGAATACACACACACACACACACACACACACACACACACACACTAGGGACTCTCAGAACACTCACTTCATTTTCAAAGGGATAATAAATGTGTATATATATATATCGTATATTCCACACGTTTAATGTTTCATTTTGTTGAGACTATCAGCAGGCACCACAGGAAGCAATGCAATGCCGAGAACATTCTCACATGCACGGTCTCTCTCGGTAGAGGCTTCGGAGCTGATGCTGCTAAAAAGCCCGTGGTACACAACTAAGAGACACATGCAAACATCACAGGAGGGACCGGCCTATTCACCACCTTCGCAGACTTCCGAAGAGGATAAACACTCGCCTCTAGCTGCCTTATTTTTCACTGCCAGCGTTCCACCCACCACCTCGTGAGATAAAGTTGTCACGCATACACCAGCCATCGCTGTGCATCTAAGAGACCCTGGCAAACCTCAACTAGCCCAGGGATGTAAACAAAATCAGGAAAACACCCAGGGATATATGTTTAGCACCTCTGACTCAAAAAGCCATAAAACTCTTAAGAAGAGTGAGGAGATAGACCGTTTGGCACACATATCTTAGGCAGGCAAACGGCTATATCAGTTGAAAATAATATGAATGCACGGATTCTTTGTGTTGCTGCAGATCATCACGCTTAGAGGAAGTTCCAACAAAGTCCCCGGACCGGGATGTTTTAATTACGAGAAGCAGCCCTCACCCTGGTTTGGAAACAAATGACTTCTCAAGAGGCAGAAGTCTTCCAATCCATCACCAACAAGTTAATTCTCCGTAATCAGGCGGGTTTGGAGGCGCACGGACCCGCCGTGGAAGGCTGCATCTAAAATGGATTACAACGGCGCTCGGAATGGATGCGGCCCTCGGAACCACTTCTGTGCTCACAAACATTAATCTCAGTTAGCAAGAGAGCTTCGTCATGGTGATGCTCGGTGTATATATATACATTAAAAAAAAAAAGAGTCTGAAATAAATCAGTTTTGCTAAGACACGGCAATTCATCAGCTTCCAAACGAGGGGTTTTTTGCTTGTTGTTATTTTTAGCGCCAAATCTCTATCAGGACTTTTCCGGCAGCTGGCCTCTCCAACACCAGGTTTCAACTCTGTCCCGACAGAAGCTTCTAGGACAGAAGGCTGAGGACCACATCACTTTCTTTCTCCTCCCGAACCACCACTCCACCGGACACCACAACACACGTGCACACCGCCTGTAGCCGGCCGTGCAGGGGACGTGTCACGGGAATGTGGGTCCCAGCAAGAGTCTGGCAGCCAAAGTATGTTCTGGAAGCCAAAAGGGGCATCTGAGGATCAAAGCCAGCGTGGGGCAGACAAGGAACACGCCACTGACAGGGCTTAACGGGTCCCCACAGCACATGCTCAGCAAAGAGGAGGCAGGCGGTTCATGGATGCTGCGAGCATCTCCTGGACGCACGGAAGTATGTACGAGTCTCCTACCTGGTGACATTCCTGAGCCACCGGACACTACGTGTTTACAGGGGGGGGGGAATAAAGTGGAGGGGAAAGGGGGTAATGCACTGGTGAAAATAATGCACCCTAAATAAACGAAGGAGGTTGTCTTTGGGGTACTTTTATGTCGGCCTGGGACCATCTTCCTCGGGGTTAGAACGCACATCGGCGTTTGCAAACATCCTTCTGCGGCTAAAGCAGCAGCATCGCTTTCCGTCCGTCAAGCCCAAAGTTGGGCAAGTCTTTCTGACAGGCCATTCTCCCGCCCGTGACAGCCGTGCCCTGCTGCCCGCTCTCCTGCTTGCTGGGGTCTTTACAAAGAGAAGGATCGCTCCGGGCTCACACAGAGGCAGAGCTAAGCAGGGCCGGCTTGAAGCTGATAACTGGATTATTAGTCCTGGCTGGCCAGGTTTTCTCTCTCGGAATGCATTTAAAACTTTCTATGTGGGTGCTTTTTTTTTCTATTCAGAGAGAAGCATCCTTCTGTGCCTTTGTCTTCACCCTCATCAAGCCAAGTTCCTCTGGCCGGCCAGAGACCCCTGACACGCCTGCCGGATTATGGCTGGAAAAGCCCCTAGGATTGACCGAAAACATGTCTTCCTGGAAAATAAACACGGCCGGCCAAAAGGATCCGCGATGGAAAACCAGTCGCCGTTCTACCAGAAACTTCTCTGCTTCGTTTTAAGTAACCGAGCCATCCCCATCAGCGTCGATATTCTGTCTATAGGGGTGGTTAACATGAATACTGTTGGCACCGGATGCTAATATGTTTTCCAAATGTATAAGCGCTGGCACAGATACATTTTTTTCCACATAAATTGTGTAGTCATTGTAAAAATGTATTTGCTTTACTCAAAGGAACTACATAAACACATTCTTTTTAAAATTATCTAAAATAAAGTCTGTTTTCTACTAGGGAAAAAAAACAGTATTTTGAGTAAGAGGAATACTTACATTCATGTAAAAAAAAAAAGGGCAAGATTGTTAAGAGAAACAGAATGAGACAGGCCATCCTAAAACACACAACAGAATAAGCAAACTCATTAGGAGCCCCTATCTTTGAAGAACCGAGGAATAATTTGTGAATGCCATGACATTTTAACGCGGGATTAGCAAGTCTTATTATTACGGAACTAACCTCTCTCTCTCTCTCCTGGAGCAAGAATTAAATATTTGCTCTGCCTTTAAAAAAATCACAAACAGCCAGGTCCAAGGCTCTTCCAAGAAACTCCATGTATTAAGTAAGAAATAGAAGCTGAAAGTTTTCCATCATCAGAAATGGACCAGGGCACACACAAAAGCGAGGCGGTTGGCGCGTCTATAAGACCTTTTGTTTTAACTGAAACATCCAAGTCCCATTAGGAAGGGCATAGTCACTGCATTCTAAACTCTCCCTTAATAGGCCTGAAACTGCAGAAACTCCTCCAGGTGGGCAATTGAGAGGGAGGGAGGGGTCTGGGGGGGCTGTAGGGGTTGGGGGGAGAGAGACCTGCTTCATCTTTAAACACATCCCCCTAAAAGGAGCAAAATCACACCTTCTGCTGAGCTGCCACACCACCTTGAGGGGGGCACTCTGTGCCAAGATGCCAGCTCCCTGCCTGCTTCTTTCCCTTCTGGCCTCAGCAGGGCCAGGGAACACCTGAGCGCGCCCCTATTCCCAGGGAGACAACCCCCCAGGGGGTCCTGCCAGGTTTTCGGGGTTCATGGCCAGGAGAGGAGCGCGCAGAGGAAGAGAGAGGCGCCCCTGGCGACTCCCAGCTGCCCGGGCCCAGCGCGCAGCGCACGGCGGACAGCTCCCTCTCCAACTCCCGCCGCTCCTCCCCAAAGTGCAGGGGGAAGCGCCCCCCGGCTTTCCAGGCCCAGGAACCCCAGAAAACAGAGGCCACACAACAGCGTTCATGTCTGTTCCTTGGAGAAAAACGGCGCTAAGAATGGGCAGCCCGTTCCCCCTGCAGCCGCCCTGGGAGGGGGACGCGTCCTGGGCAGCCAGGTGCGCGCAGGGACCGGCCCCAAACCAGAGGGTGGGCGGGCGGCCTCCGAGAGAGCGGAGGGGGGGACTCCAGGGCCGGCGATTCTCCCAGCGCCCCGATCCGTATGGCGGCCCTCCAGCCGCGAACCCCCGTTTCCAGATCAAGTTCCAGCGGGAACCCCGCTGGCGGCCGGTGCGCGCGCCTCCCGACCTCGGGCTCTCCCTTTCCCTCCCTCTCTCCTCCCTCCCTGCTGCCCCCGGGGCGCCCCGCTCCCCCAAAGTGCTGGCACCCGCGCTGCCCGCTCCCCGGACCCCCGCAGCACCCCGCCAGACACCCCGCAACAAACTGGGGGCCGCCCCGATATATCAGAGAACAGCGAGCCTCCCTGCCCCCACCAGCGAGCGAGCGAGCGTGCGTCCCGCCGGCCGGGCTCGGAGCTCAGCCTTTCCGGAGGGAACCGGGGGGGAACCGGGGCGCCACCCGCTCCCCCAGCCCCAGGCCCGGCGGCGGCAGAGTCCCTGGGGGAGCCGGCGGCCCGCGGTGTCAGAGGCGCGCAGGGCGGGGGCCGGACCGGGGCGCGCGGGGCCGGCGGCGGCGATGCGGGGAGGCCGCCCGGGGCCGCCCACCTCCCCGCGGCCGCGCTCCCCCCGGAGCCGCGGGGCAGAGACCGATCGGCCGTCCCCGCCGCGGCTGCAGCTGCCGGCGCCCCCCACCTCCCTCCTGCGTCCCCCCCTTTCCCCCCGGCGCGGGCCGGGCACTAGGACCCCAAAGGCCGGGCGGGAGGACGCGCGGCGGCGGCGCCACTTACCGTGCGGCCCGGCCCGGCCCCGCGTCCGCGCGCTCAGCCCGCCGCTCCGGGGGCGCCGGGTGGGGGCGGGGGAGGTTTGGGGGTGGGAGAGGGGGTGCAGGGGGTGAAGGTGGGGGAGGGGAGGGAGGGGGGAGAACGGCAACTGTTACAACTTCCTCCGCGCGCCCGGCCCGGCCCGGCCGCGGGGAGGGAGCGCGGGCGGCAGCGGCAGCAGCAGCAGCGGCGCGGGGAGTTCACTTTCTTTTCCGCCGCCCGCGCTCCTTCCCCGCGGCCCCGGGTCCCGGGTCCGAGCCGGGGGGAGTTTTGGGATCGGGGGAGCGAGATGGGGAGCGGGGGGCTGGAGGGGGCGCGGGAGGGGAGCGGTACCGGGAGGAGGAAGAGGGACCCGGGAGAAGGGGGACCCCGGGAAGAGGAGGAGGAGGAGGATCGTGGACAGAGGGGGACCCCGGGCGGAGGAGGGACCCCGGGAGGAGGAGGATCTCGGGAGGGCGGAGGGGACCCGGGCGGGAGGAGGGGGACCCCAGGAGGAGGAGGAGGAGGAGGAGGACGCGGGAGAAGGGGGACCCCGGGAGGAGGGGGACCCCGGGAAGGGGAGGACCCCGGGAGGAGGAGGATCGCGGGAGGAGGGGGGGGACCCCGGGAGGAGGGTGCCCAGCCGGCGCGCCCACGTGCGCTGGGGCCGGCGTGGCGGGCGCGGAGCCTACCCTGCGAGCGCGGCCGCCCGGGGCGGGGGGCGGGGGAGCCGGGCGCCCGGCGAGGCGGACGCGGCGGCCATGGGGGTGCGGGTCCTCCTCCTCCTCCGCCGCCGCCGCCGCCGCAGGTACTTTCCTCCTCCGCCGCCGCCGCTGCGGCTCCGTTCAAACCCGCGCCCCGTGCGCGGCGCCTGTCAAATGGGGTTCGCGGGGCCGAACCACGTCCGCGGCCCCTCCCTCCCCCTCTTTCTCTCCCTCCCTCCTCCCCGTCCTCCTCCCTCTCTCCTCCCCTCCCCTCCCCGCCGGGCCGGGAGGCTCCGGGGCTCCGGGCGGCCAATCAGGGCGTCTTCGTGTCCGGCCGCCGCCGCGCGGAGGGGTCCCCCCCCCCCCCCAACACGCCCCGCCCGCCGCCCGGCAGCTCCGGCCCCGGCGCGAGGAGGGTCGGGCACGCTTAGCAACTTGCGGGGCGCCATCCGAGAGGCACACGCGCCCCCAAAGCGCGGGGGGGGGGGCTGTCCCTTTCACCCCGGGGCCGGGGGCGGGGGCCGCTGGGGACCTCGGTGGGGAGACCGTTAGCTGTGCCGCCCGCTCCTGGGGAAACTCCTTTTCTTGGGGAGCCTCCAGGCGTGGGCGCCCCGGTCCGCGCGGTGGCGGCGGCGGGAGCGGGAGGCGCTGCGGGGGGCGGAATCCTGGGCGGGAGCGGGGATGAAGGGGGGTGATGAAGGGCTCCCCAATCCCCTCTGGGGGTGCCATCCCGCTCACATCACAGCCTGCGAAGGTGCCCCGCCGCCTGGCACCTGCCTTCCCTGCCAGAGGGTGCTCTCCGCCAGACAGAAAAGCCCAAAGGACCTCGGACCCGGGAGGGGACCCCGACACTCAGACTCTTCCAAGCCCCAACGCCGCCGAAGGTGTCTGCCCCTGGGTTTCAGGGAGGACCTCCAGCTGGTGCGCACCTGCCAGGGGGTGAGACCTGGGAATCTGCAGTCTGATAAGGGGGCTCTCTCTCTCTCTCTCTCTCTCTCTCTCTCTCTCTCTCTCTCTCTCTCTCTCCTGAACATCACCCTTGCCTTGGCTTTGCTGGGGGAGGGAATAAAAGTTGGCCGCTCTCTCCAAGACACTCAGCACTGTCCCTTGCCACTCCCTCTGGCTTCCTGTGAAAGTCCTCTCTGCCAGGTGCCAGGTGCCCAGGTGCGGGGAGACGCCCGCCTGGCGCTGGAAATCCGGGCTCCAGAATTCTGGGTTGCCGGCCTGCAACTCTCCCCGAACAGCTGTGGCCTTGGCTCCTCCTGCAGCCCTGGAACCTGCTGGCAGCTCTCTGTGCCAGGACCCTGCAGCCCAGGGGTGGGTCTCACATGCTCTGGGTGGACTCGCTCGGGTGGGTCCTGTGGGGGCACCAGAGCAGACCCCCGAGTGTAGCTGAGACCAGTGCCCCGGGGCTGCCCTTGGGAGCAGGGCCCATGGAGGAGAGCGCTCTGAGTCTTCTTGTTTCACCTCCCGCCCTCAGCCTCAGAGCAGGGCACCCCCCATCCAGGGGCCAGAGGTACGGGGGTTTGGAGGGAACACACATTTGTAAAGACATAAAGACGAAGCACTGAAAAACGGAAACATGCCTCCTCTCGGGGAGATCCCAGGCCTTTGTGAGATGGAGTTTCTCCAAGTTCAGGGCAGAGCCCGCCAGGAGAACCCCTGAACTGGAAGGGGCGTGCCCAGTCCGCTGACCTGAGTTCCCAAAGCTGCTGAAGTGACCCCGCCCGCTGCCAGGTGACACCTGCCTCAGGACCTGGTACCAGAGCCAGTACCACCGCTGGCACCTCCCCCCGGGGAAAGTGAGGGGGTCTGGTTGGGTCCGTCTCTGCTGTCCAGTGCATGCCGCTATGGAAGAAAAGTTGGGGGTAGCAGGTGATCACCCCCTCTCATTCTAGCTATCTCCTTTGTGTTTTATTAACATATCTTACTGATTTTTACAGAGAGGAAGGGAGAGGGATAGAGAGTCAGAAACATGGATGAGAAAGAGACAATGATCAGCTGCCTCCTGCATGCCCCTTACTGGGGATGGGCCCGCAACCAAGGTACATGCCCTTGACCAGAATCCAACCCAGGACCCTTCAGTCTGCAGGCCCATGCTCCATCCACTGAGCCAAACAGGTTGAGGTCCCCCCCCCCTTTTTTTTAAAGAAAGCATGTCAGTATGAAGGAATGCCCCCTCTTCCGGGGCAATCACCCAGACTGCTCAACACGAGTGTCCCTGGCCGGCTCATGGGAACTTGCAGGGGGTTCATAAGTCACTTTGTGGCACAGTTCACCCCCTTCCCCACCTCCACACACACAATTAAGTGTTTAAAACTTTTGCAAGTGTCCCAGTAACCCTCTCCCTTGCTCTTCGGCACCTTGCTCTCTAAAAAGACACGAAAAACACAGCAAACAAACAAACCCCAAACCTCAGACTCTCAGCCTGTCCCCAGGAGGCCGAGCAGAAGAAAGAAGTTGCTGTCCGAACAGGTGGGCCTTGGGCGGGGCAGGTGGCTGCTCCCCGTTTTGGCTTTTTCCTTCCGGGGGCCCTCAGGATGGCTGATGGGGACCATAGAGGACCCCGGCCATTTCTAAACGGCCGCAAACCTTGTGGCCAGCTCCCCTCTACATGATATTCGAAGGGTTTCCCCCTGAGCTGCTGAAAGCTCGCCCTAATGGGAGACAGCGAGGGCAACATGCTGGTGAGCACCAGATCGGCCCTGTGCACCCCAAACCCTGCCTCTGTGTTAGCGGGCAGAGTACGCAGGTGTCTGCATGGGCTGCCTGCATGCCTGAGGGGACTGTCTGCATGCAGGAGGGGACTGTCTGCATGCAGGAGGGGACTGCCTGCATTCCAGAAGCACAGCTCCAGGGCCAGGCAGTTGAAGGGTTAAAGGAGGGGCTCCTCAGGGCTCCCCTCATTCACAAAGAAGTCCCGCCCTTGGGAGCCATCCTGAGAAGCTGAGTGGTGCCAGGCCCAGCTCTGCACCTGCATCCTCCTCCCTGCCCAGCCCTGGGGGGCAGAGAGGGCACTGGCCATGTGGCCACAGGGTTTTAGCCTCAGGGGGGCTGTTGTCAGGGGAGGGGGAGGTGTGGGGAGCTCCCGAAGGGCTCTCTGCTGGGAAAACAAAACAAACCACCTTTGCAGGAGAAGGAATGCAGGAGGTCCTCTGTTTCCCCACCTGCGCCACTTACTGCCAGCTCAGCTCTGCCCATCGAGCTGGCGCCTCTGCCTTGTTAGAGCAAAGCATCCTGGAAAGCAGGAACAGGAAGGAAGGGGTACTGGACTCAGCTGGCAGCATGGCCCTCCTCCCCCCTAATCCGCACCCAGACTCCTCTCCCCAGTCCCACTGAGGGGTGTTTCTCCAGAAAGAAAAGAAAAAAAAACAAAACTTGTTGCCCAGCTCCCTGCAGCCCCACTAATCCTGGAAAGGCATGCCTTTGGCCTTTGCAAGCCCCTAGAAAGTGGGGAGGGGGCTGGGACCCCTGCACTGGGGAGGAGGAGGACCTGAGGGAGCCCAGGCCCTAGGGCTGCAGTGGATGAGTGTGGTGGGGGGGGAGCTGGCTCCTGTCTGGCTGTGGAGGTGGAGCCACATGAATACCCTTTGAACCCCAGTCAGTGTCCTCCCTCCGCACAGGGCCAGCCCTGGGTGCTGCTGCTCTGGGGGTGTCAGGGAGCCCCCCCCCCAGTCCTGAGGATCCAGTGCAGAGCTGAGGGTCAGGGGCAGCTGTCTGCCTCCTCCCCTAATGCAGGGCTGGAGGCCTGCAGAAGGGGAGTCACAGGTCCCCCAGCAGGGAGGCTCCGGACTCCACAGGCCTCCTTGGTATCCTGGGACCTGGGACATCCAAGCCAGCACTCGGGAAGAGTGGCCTGCCTGCGGGGACCCAAAATGAGACAGCGCTCCCGCCTGTGTGTGTGTGTGTGTGTGTGTGTGTGTGTGGCTCAGGGGGTGAGCGTGGACCTGGGAACCAGGAGGCCGCCATGCCTTTCCCCGTCAGAGCACGTGCTCCGTCCCCAGTTCGGGGCGTGCAGGAGGCAGCGGGTCAGTGATCAGTGATTCTCTCTCATCACTGACATTTCTGGCTCTCTCTCCCTCTCCCTCCCTCTCTGAAATCAATAAAAACATATTAAAAAAAAACAGTTTAAAATTAATATCCCCCAAAAAACAGTTTCAAGGTGGCAAAACGAGAACTGGTGGTGGTATGCGGAAATGAAAGGATGGAATCAGCATCCTGCAAAATAAATAAATACAAAAATAAAATAAATACAGGGGTACCTCGAGATACTAGTGCCCTAACATACGAGATTTTTGAGATACGAGCCGTCGAGCGAGCGATTTTTGCTTTGAAATACGAGCAGCAGTTGAGATAGGAGTCATCGCGCAGATCGGCCGGCTGCACATGACCCACCAGTTCACCGCGACTCGAGTGTCTCATAGTTTCCCACGCCTCAAGGTTACGGAACGAATTAAACTCGTATTTCCAGGTACCACTGTAAATACATAAATAAGTAAGTAAATAAATAAAATAAATAAGTAAGTAAAAGCTCTGCAAACTCTCTCTCTTCAGGGCTGCAGGTGCTGACTGGGGAGGGAGAAAGGACCTTCCAATTTGCTCTGTGCAAAGAGCAGGAAAGCCGGTCACCACTCCACCGCCCACTGGAGGTTCTGCCTCAGCTGAGAACCAGGGTGGGGGCTGCTCAGAACAGGGGATGGGGGAGTGTGGAGGTCCCTGGGGCACCCTGGCACCAGGCCCCTGCATGCAGCGGTTCCACACCTCACCCTGCGTGTGCCCCTCATCCACAACTGGCAGCCTCCATCCCAGGAGCTCCCTGGTGATCCCCAGGCGTTTGGTGTTTCCCTCTCGGCAAAAACGAGGAACCCATTCCCCTGGGCTGTTAGATCGATGGAAACTGTAAAACAAATGTCCTCATTTTATCCCCGACTGAGTCATCCAAAGCAGTGACCGCGGGCAGCAGAAAACACGCGCTCATGACTTTGTTAAGGCAGACAGGCCTCTGGAGCCACCCTGAGACCTGGTGATGAGACCGGCCAACCTTTACAGGGGCCCGTGCCCCCGCCCATGCCTTTCAGGGACACTGGTGCATGTCCCACTGTGGGAACCTCTTTCACATCCCACGTGGTTCAGGGTTCCCGTTCATGGTTCGGGTTCAGGAGGAGGCTGCACACAAATGAAGAGACTAGAAATGTATTAGTTTGGCAATATTGGGGGGCCAGGCAGGAGTTTTCCTCTAGAGCAGTGGTTCTCCACCTTCCTAAGGCTGTGACCCTTGCATACAGCTCCTCATGTGGCGGTGACCCCCAACCATGAGATTTTGCTACTGTTATGCATCGTGATGTAAATATCTGCATTTTCCAATGGTCTTAGGCGACCCCTGTGAAAGGGTCATTCAACCCCCAAAGGGGTCGAGACCCACAGGTTGAGAACCGCTGTTCTAGTGGAAAGACTACCCCCTGCTCTGGCCTTTTTCTCCCTTCTATTAAGACTCTGGGACACACATATAGTCTTTATGCAGGAAATTCCAAGAACAGAAGTTTACATGAGACAAACAGGTAGAGGCTGCTTCAGCTAACAATGTTTCAACCAAACAGTGAGTGGTTAGCTCTGACCTTTCAGAGCAATGAAGGTTGACCAGCCTTCTGGTCTCCTGTCCACATCTCTCTGTCAGTGAGACAATGGTTGGTTTCCAGCATCCCCCCGGTGTGAACCAGCCTCCATGTGGCTCTGCTTTTGGTGAAAATGCAGTCTTTGGGACCCAAGCCATGTACACCCTTCAAACCTGCCGGGGTTCCACACTGAAAGATGCACCCTTCATGATAGTACGCTCAGGGAGTCCCTTTTAAAACCCATATACACGGTTAAATATTTTTATTGACTTCAGAGAGAGAGGATGGGAGGAGAGAGAGAGAGACATCGATGTGAGAGGGAAACACGGATTGGTTGCCTCCTGAATGCACCCCAACTGGGAACTGAACCCACACAACCTAGGTATGTGCCTGACTGGGAATCGAACCCGTGACCTTTTGGTGCACAGGATGATGCTCAACATACTGAGCAACACTGGCGAGGGCTAGAATGTCCTTTTTTCTTTTCTTAGATTTTTATTTATTGATTTTAGAAGAGGAAGGGAGAGAGAGAGAAACATCAATTTATTGTTCCACGTGTTGATGCATTGATTGATTGATTCCTGTATGTGCCCTGACTGGGGATGGAATCTAAAACCCTGGAGTGTGAGCAGAACCGGTTTGGCTCAGTGGATAGAGTGTCGGCCTGCGGACTGAAAGGTCCCAGGTTCGATTCTGGTCGGGGGCATGTATCTTGGTTGTGGGCACATCTCCAGTGTGGGGTGTGCAGGAGGCAGCTGATCGATGTCTCTCTCTCATCAATGTTTCTGACTTTCTATCCCTCTCCTTTCCTCTCTGTAAAAAATCAATAAAATATATTTAAAAAATAAAAATAAATAAAACCCTGGAGTATCAGGACGATGTTTTAACCAAGTGATGTTTTAACTAACCAGCCAAGGCTCCTAATTCTATACACAACATATATATACATATATGTATATATGTATATGGATATATGGATATATGTATACACACACACACACACACACACACACACACACACACTAGAGGCCTGATGCATGAAATTCATGCAAGGGGCTCAGCCCTCACAGCCCTGGCTTCATCCAGAAGGTCTTCCAGATGGTGGTTCTGCTGTTTGGCCTAATTAGCATATTAGCTCTTTATTACACAGGACTGTATTTGAGGCATGCAGCCTATGGTGTATTCCAGGTGTAAATATAGAGTATATTTGATGTAGGTGCGAGGTGAGGCAATATTGAGCCTACATTAATGATAGGGGACAAGTCTGTTAAGAATCCAGTGCTCTTTAGCTATTTCCGGATCCCGTCTATAAGTTAACTCTTTTTTTTCTTCTTTTTTTAAATATATATTTTATTGATTTCTTACCGAGAGGAAGGGAGAAGGATAGAGAGTTAGAAGCATTGATTCGAGAGAGACATTGATCAACAGCCTCCTGCACACTTTCTACTGCAACCAAGGTACATGCCCTTGACCGGAATCGAACCTGGGACCTTTCAGTCTGCAACCCGACGCTCTATCCCCTGAGCCACACCGGTTTCGGCTGTAAGTGAACTTGTAAGTGGGTAACAAAGTAGCCACTCAGGGACACCGCTTAGTATCAGATCCCAGAACACGTCCTCCTTCCCCAGAAGACCCCCGTCTCTCCTCCCTTTGTCCGGGGTGCACTCTGCCTCTGAGCACCCCTCATTCAAACCCCTCTGAATGGCACCCTCTCCCTCAGAAGGGCTTCCTCCCTATTGGATGGCACTGTCGGATGGTGGGTTGGTTTTGTACGGCCCTTTCCCCCCATCTGTGGGCTCCATGGCTGAGCCAGGTCTCCCTCGGACCCACGGGGTCTTATGCTACAGCCTTTCCTCTGAAGTGGAAACCTGTGTAAGAGATGCTCAGGAAATAGATGCTAAAATAAGTAACGCATTAAAAAGTGAATCGTGAAGACAATGTCTTCATTGAACTCTGCCATTCTTCCTATATTTTTTAAAAAAGATCTATCATAAATAAGTTGACAGTGAAAATGTATTTATAACGATACTTTTTGACTTTTCCACCCCATTAGAGGTATAACGGCATGTAGTTTAAAAAATTCTGGTCATGGTATGAAGCCATATCAGGTCACTTCTGGATTTGATTGACTTTTCTCAGAAACATACCGTATTTTCTGGCGTATAAGACGACATTTTAACCCAGGAGAGTCTTCTCCAAAGTCAGGGGGTCGTCTTATATGCCGGGTGTCCTCTTATAGGGCGGGTATATCCCAAACTCTATTTTAACTGGAAAAGTTGGGGCTCGTTTTATACACCCAGTCGTCTTATACGCCGGAACATACCGGGCACGTTGAAGTCAAGACCAATACCATGGGAAAAGGCAAAGACATCACATTTTGTTTTCCTCTTTTTTTTTTTAATTTTTAATTTTTGGCCAGACTTACGGAAATAGGGGCAACATTGTAGCAACGCAGGTGCCCTTGAACCGTTCAGTGCAGGTGCTCTGGAACATTTTCTATTCCAGCGGTTCTCAACCTGGGGGTCGCGACCCCTTTGGGGGTCGAGCGACCCTTTCACAGGGGTCGCCTAAGGCCATCGGAAAATGCAGATATTTACATCACGATGCATCACAGTAGCAACATTTCATGGTTGGGGGTCACCGCCCCATGAGGAGTTGTATGCAAGGGTCGCGGCCTGAGGAAGGTTGAGAACCGCTGTTCTATTCGATGTGATGTTACTGATTTCCCCAACCCCCCTGGGATTTTAAATGGAAAGACATTCAGCCCCTAAGATGAGGGCTTTTCGTTCCTTCCGGACCGGGGTTCGGGGGCATTGGGGGGACCAGGCCCCGGGGGCCGCTGTCTGCAGCCGGGGACTGTTGCTAATCAATCTGGCATGGGCTCTCCCTGCCGATGTGTACGTGGCAACCCCAGCGCAGAGCCGGTGCGCTTTGCAAAGCAATAACCCCATGGCCCTGGTTTGAAACATATGAGGGTTTTCCGACCTGAACCCGGGTTGCATGGAGCTATGAATTCACCTCAAACGTTATCCGTCCTGACAAACTCATCGTCACCCTGGGCAGACCCAGCCAGGACTCCCTTCAGACTCATAAAGGTGCCGACCTCTGCTGATCAATGTGCCTTAGGGGGAAGCACCATCACGCCCTGTTTTGAAGCAAAGTGCCCTCAGGATGCGGGCATTTCCCGCCGTCACCGTGTGCAGGGGGACGGAAGTGTCTGAAAGTGGCCTCTGGCTGAAGAAAAGGCTATCTAGTCCCATCCGTTCCCTCTCGCACCCCAGCCCACGCCGCGAGACCCTCAGAAAGATGTGATGAAGCCGGCTCAGCTCAGCCGAAGAGCCGGCCGCCGAAGTCACCTCGAGTGGAAGGAAGCATCTTCCAGACTCGCACGCACCAAAGGATGCATCGGCCGTTCTTCACGGAGAGACCCAGCTGATCCCGGATCGAGGTTAAACATCCACCAGGATCCCAGTGCCCTTCCCCTCGCTGGCTCCTGCGTAACACCACCGAACTTGGCCTTGACCCTTGCTTTTACAGATCACAGTGCCAAGCGAGGGCTGTGGACGGGCCGGGCCCCTTTCCCTCCACCGCCTTCCATCGCCTTGAAAAAAAAAAAGATACAGTTCTTCTTTAATTAAAAAAGCTGCCCAGAACTAATCCCTCCGGCGGCAGCGAGGAGAAGTTGGAAGCAATCGCTTTCTCTGCTCGGGAGAGAGAGAGAGAGAGGCAGACAATACCGGAACAGATCAGAAACAGAAGCCAGGGTGTGCAGCGCCGGGCGCGGCGGGGGGCCGGGCTCGGCCCGGGCTGTGTCATTTCTAATCCCCCAGCCCCGTCTCCCCGCCTGACCTCATGCTGAGATGAAGTTATCACAGAAGACAGCTTTCCCGGGTCTGCATTATCCTCCGCAGATCAAAACGCCGCTTTCATCGCGGGGCATTATCTGCATAAAAGGCATGCAATTGCCCGATAATTTCGCCCCAAAACGACGCTATTCATTTAAAGGACAAGGAGAGAGAAATGTAATTCATTCCCCGTCGGGGGGCGCGGGTTGGATGGCGGACGGGGTGGTGGTGGGATGGGAGCCGGGTGCTGGAGAAGCGAGAAGGAGGCAGAGGCCGGAGAAGCTCATGGATCCCCTTCACTCCTGGGAACTTTTTTGTTTTTAACCCAAAATCCACCCAAAAAAGGGGTCCGTTTTTACAGCCACCACCCTCCCACCCCCTGCCCCATGCCAGCGCTTTTCAGATGAATTGCGGAGGCCATACGGTGCAGTGTGAGCTGTGCAGAAAGCGGGCGGCGAGAGATCACAAAGCCTGCTGATGTCATTAGCCACGCTCCCCTGAACCCCAATAAAAACATCAGAGCTGGCGGACTCGGGGAAGCATGAGAATTAGGCGAACAATCGGAGGGAAGTTTAACACCACGCTGGGTTGGGGGGTGGGGATCCTCGGGTCGGGGAGAGAGAGACAAAGACGCGTCCAACCGTTTTGGGGGTGACTTCGAAGGACGGTTCAGAAATCCGAGGAGGAGGAAATGAAATTGTCCTTGAGAAAATACTACATGGCCTCCTTCGCACGTTTTCCCTCTTATGTGTGTGGACACAGTGCTCCCGTTTGCAGTGTGGACTGTAAGGGCGCTGGAACCCTGGTGTATGTTTAACCTGGTGTGTGTTTAACTATCACATGTGCCAACGGGGGCTTCCCTGGAATGGGTCCCAGCTCTTAATGGAGCAGCGGTTCTCAACCTGTGGGTCGAGACCCCTTTGGGGGTGGAACGACCCTTTCACAGGGGTCGCCTAAGACCAGCGGAAAATGCAGATATTTGCATCACGATGCATCACAGTAGCAACATTTCACGGGTGGGGGTCACCACCACGTGAGGAACTGGATGTAAGGGTCGCGGCCTTAGGAAGGTTGAGAACCTCTGCTATGGAGGGACATCCGTTGCTTGGCTTGGGTGTATCAGGCGGGTGGGACCCATCAGACTAACCCACCTGTGTGGCGTGAACAGCATTCCTGAGTACTCACACTCCCATGTGTGTGTGTGGGGGGGTGAGTGTGTGTGCGTGTGGCTATGAGGTATGTGTCAATGTCCTTAGAATGTGTATTTCTCCCCACAGTTTTACCGATTGAGCTTAAACATGTAAACCATCTTCTCAGTCCTTCCAGACTTTACTCTGTAAACGGAACCCCTTCCAAATCCTCCCCTTCCATCACCTGGACGGTGGCCACGCAGGGACACCTGTAGTGACAATCAGAAGCTCTGGAGGAGAGAAGTCAGCATGCTTCAAAGGGGAGGCTGGGCACAGGCCTGGGACCCCGGAGGCAGGTGGAAGGTGAGGGTTTCCCCCTGAGAGAGAGACCCGGCTTCTACAAGAACTCAATCCCGGGGTAGGGTTTGTCGTCAGTGGCGTGTCATCATAGGCATGCGTTTCCCAAAGCTTTTGGGTGTAGAACAGCGGTTCTCAACCTGTGGGTCGCGACCTCTTTAGGGGTCGAATGACCCTTTCACAGGGGTCAACTAAGACATCCTGCATATCAGATATTTACATTAGGATTCATGAACAGTAGCAAGATGACAGTTATGAAGTAGAAACAAAAATAATTTTATGGTTGGGGGTCAGTATAACATGAGAAATTGTGTTAAAGGGTCACAGCAGTAGGAAGGTTGAGAACCACTGGTGTAGAATAAATGTATTTTTTCTCACGCCAACTTCCTGAAACCACAATTCAACGCTGAGGCTGGAAGTCTAGATAGATGCGCACCCCGCTAAGCCGTTTATAGGCTCAAACTCGTATTTACAAACTCCCAAGTTTAACGGGACTAGGCCTAAGCGATGGGACTTCCTTGGGTTTAATGACAGAACTGTCCTCATGTCACACTTGCTGGCGAGAGCCGGCTCCAGAGTGACCTGTGGGAAATCCCCAGTCATCCACAGATCACAGAGAGGTCTGTCTCCCCAAAACTTCTTTTTTTAAAAATATATTTTATTGACTTTTTACAGAGAGGAAGGGAGAAAGAGAGAAAGTCAGAAACATCGATGAGAGAGAGACATCGATCAGCCGCCTCCTGCACGCCCCACACCGGAGATGTGCCCGCAAGCAAGGCACATGCCCCCGACCGGAATTGAACCTGGGACCCTTCAGTCCGCAAGCTGATGCTCTATCCACTGGGCCAAACCGGTCTCGGCTCCCCAAAACTTCTTGTCTGTGCATAGCAACTTGAGACGTGTGAGCAGAGAGGCGAGTCTCACACGTTGCTGCCCAGTGTGTTTGTGTGACTGATTTTATTTTAGTCTTCAAATCTTTATTGTTCAAAGTATTACATACATTCCCCCTTACCCCTGACCTGACCCCTGGTAGCCCCCGGCCCTCTCCCTAAACCCAGGCCTCTGCCCTGTGCCTGTGGCCAGGGGTTATGCACGCATGCATACAAGTTCCAGAGAACGTGATTGACTGATTTCAAAAGAAGTCCCCTTTCTGCCTGGCAACGCCCAGAGAGAACAGCTGCTGACACCCTCCTTTCCCTGCTCCTCTCCGCACGCGCATTCAGGAGGCAATCCACGCCGATGTGCTCTGTGCTACTCCTAAGAGCAAAGCTTGTCCTGGGCCATGGTGCTCCTTTGACGTGGAGACAGCGAGACAGACAATGTGATGCCCAGAGTTCAGGGTCCCCAATAATCAACCACCAGGGAGCCCTTTCCGATGCCAAAGCAAAGAGTCTCTGTTCAAACCCGGGTCTGGCTCCCGGCCTCTTTTATGGCGCAGCAGCAGCGAGAGGGAGAGCGAGCCCCGGAAGAACAGTAGGTTCTATGGGGTTCGGTCATTTGGGGGGGCTGAGGGAGGTGACGAGGGTGACAGAGATCGGTCGCTGTGTTCCTGGAGCTTCATTGGTCCATTTGGGCGGTGGTCGGGGAAGCTAGGACATGGCTGGCACACCTGTGGCCACTCCCAGAAAAGGGAGGGGGTTTAGGCAGGGGGCCCAGCCCTAGAGGACAAGATGGAGGAGAGTTTGTTTCTGCTTTGTCCTTTCAACAACTCCCTGGGTACATGAGAAAATGAAGATCCAACACAGGATCTCCATATCTAATTCTCCTTTCCTTCCCCAGTAAACCCGTGTGGCTCTGAACTGGTCCCTCGCAGAGAGGGAAGCTGGGCCTTTGGTGAATGCAGAGGTCAGGAGCCAGTGGGCAGCTAAGCCATCGTCTTCCGGGGCATGGGACTGTTTTCAACATGGCACCAGAGCCCGGCCAGTGTGGCTCAGTGGTGAAGCCTCGGCCTAGGAACCAGGAGGTCACGGTTCCATTCCCAGTCTGGGTTGCCCCATCATGGGCATGCAGGAGGCAGCAGATCAATGATTCTCTCTCCTCCTGGATTTTTTTTTTCCTCTCTCTCTCCCTTTTCCTTCCTCTCTGAAACCAATAAAAACACAGTATTTTAAAAATGGCACTAGACACAGCCCTCCGCTCAGAGTCAAAGCCATCCCAGGTGGCCGGGCGAGGTGTTGCTAGCGACACCTTAGCGTTCTCCGGACCGAAACGGGCACACTTGGCTAGCAGGGCGTGGAGGCAGCGGAGCCGGGTGTGCTGAGTGTGAAACGAATTCTCCAGAGAGGGGAGTCGTGGGTGAAGACCAGGAGTGGACTAAAGCAAGTCGATCCTGATCCTTAGCCTCTCTGGGTGTTGTTTGGTTTGGGGGGGAGAGGGGATGGAAGAAGCAGGACATTTCTCCAGCAGACTGTGGGCGCACAGCATCAGGGCGAGGCAGAGTTAGCACCCAAATTCCTCTCTGTGTGTGTGTGTGTACCTAACACTTCCTGCCCGGCCCGGATCCCGCGCGTTTAATCCACAGCATCTCTGAAAACGCAGGATGCACCTTCCTGTCTTTTATCCTTGGATAAGATAGCGGGGAGGGAAAAGTAGGCCACGAGAAGATTAGGAGCTAAGCGACGGCAAAGACAGAGGAAATTGGCAGAGGATCCGAGGCCTGGGAAGAGGAGGGGGAACGAGCAGGCTGGAGGGGAAGATAAAGGAGGGGTGCTGGGAGGGAGAGCTCCGAGGGGGGTCCCGGGTCTGCCCTGGGCTGATGCCCCCCCTTTGACAGAGTCTGTATAGACTCCGGCCTCCGTTCACCCTCACCAGTGAGGACTGGAGTGTTGACTCCGAGTCTTGACAGTGTTACTCACAAACTCGATTCCCATCAGGCCAGGGTACCGGGAATGTTCACTTTCAGCCTTATTGGAAGTCACGCCGAGACCTGTTTGGCTCAGTGGATAGAGCGTCGGCCGGTGGACTGAAAGGTCCCAGGTTCGATTCCGGTCGGGGGCATGTACCTTGCTTGCGGGCACATCTCCAGTGGGGGGCGTGCAGGAGGCAGCTGATCAATGTCTCTCTCTCATCGATGTTTCTGACTTTCTATCCCTCTCCCTTCCTTTCTGTGAAAAATCAATAAAATATATTAAAAAAAAATAGAAGTCAGCCTTGCTTGCTATGGGCAAGGAGCTCAGTTGGTTAGAGGATCTCCCCATAGGTCAAGGTTGCTGGTTAGGTCTCCAGTTGGACCCATACAAGAAGCAACCAATGCATGCCTAAATAAGTGGAATAACAAATCGATGCCTCTCTTTCTCTCTCTCTCTCTCAAATTGATAAGTAAACTTGATTAAAAGAAGAAATTTATTCTACTCTGAAAAAGGTGTTTTTTTTTAAAAATATATTTTATTAATTTTTTACAGAGAGAAAGGGAGAAGGATAGAGAGTTAGAAACATCGATGGGAGAGACATCGATCAGCTGCCTCCTGCACACCCCTTACTGGGGATGTGCCTGCAACCAGGATACATGCCCCTGACCGGAATTGAACCTGAGACCTTTCAGTCTGCAGGCCCACGCTCTATCCACTGAGCCAAACCGGTCTCGGCCCGAAGAAGGTTTTGACAATACAAAGCTTCTAAATTAAAATCTGAAATTATCTTGATAATGAACAAGCTGACAGAATCGTTGCTAGACCTGAGTGTCTGATTTAGGCCTGTAGACGCCCCGCATCAGATTCACCTGCGTGTTCTTAATGAGCTCCACTTTCCCGCGCCTCCCGCAGCTCTACGGACCCCGAATGTCCAAGGATGGAGCCGGCACATCAGCATTTTTAATCAGCCTTCAGAGCATTCCTGTGCACCGGGAAGTTTCAGAAGGATGGCCCCGGGCTAAATATTTTGCATAAAGTAAATTGATGTTTCAGTGTTTGTCATTAGCCTATTAAAGGAGAGTGGTTTCCAAGGAGCCCAGCTGAATTATTTTCAAAAAGTGACACGCTCCCATTTGGAAAAAAAAAAAATCGAAGTTCCCAGAATGAAGTGGGTGAGAGTGTTTGTCTGGATAAATTCCACTGGAAACTCAGTGACACTTCATCATTAGACGTGGAGTCATTCTCTCCGGGAGTCGTGAAATCAATGTTACACATCGAATAGCTTTTTCCTATGGATCTTGATCGTTGGATTTGTGGGCACAAACTTTTGCCGATGGTATTGTTCTATAGTATAGGTCTGATTCTAACATTATATGTATTTAAAATACATCCTCACATATGTATTAGTGATCAGAAGTTAAAGAATTCCTTCCGTGAGATGGCATAGGAAGGAACTCCACACGTGCTGGGTTTTGATGGAAATCTGAAGGACTGTTTGTTTGATCCAAGAAACGCAGACCGTCTGGGAAGGCGGTGCGTTCGCAGTGGGCATCCCGGCCGCTCCCAGGACGGGTTCCTTGGTTATTGCTGGGGAAAGCCCATCCGTTCTCACCGGAGCCGATTCCCTGTCCGCCACCCGCGCTTCCGTGGTTTGCCGAGTCCCGTGACTCCAGAACCCAAGCACGTCACAGGGACACGTTTCCTCTTTGTCGGAAACGGGAGGAACGGCACCGGTTCTGGTTAGAGTGAGTTCATTTATATTTTACACACACGCATCAGAGCCTGCGCACAGAAACACACCGAAGCCCAGTGAGAGAGAAACGCCTCTGACACACACACACACACACACACACACACAGACAGACACAGATACACACACAGACTAACACACACACACAGACTCAGACACATACACAGACTCAGATATACACACACAGACACACAGACACACACACACACAGGCACACACACAGACTCAGACACACACACAGACACACACACACACACACACACACACACACACACACACACACACACACACAGACACACACACACACACACACACACACACACACACACACACACACACACACACACACACACACACACACACACACACACACACACACACACACACACACACACACACACACACACACACACA
>PVJN01000343.1:0-136004 GCA_004026805.1 Lasiurus borealis | reverse complement strand
CAGACACACACACACAGACACACACATGCACACACACAAACTCAGATACACACACAGTCTCAGACACACACACAGAAACTCAGACACACACACACGGAGTCAGACACACACACATACACACACAGACTCAGATATACACACACAGAGACACACACACATACAGAGACTCAGACACACATGCACACAAACACACACAGACACAGATACACACACAGAGACTCACACGTACACACACCCCTCAGGAGGGTTGCACAAAGCAAGCCTCTCTGGTGGCCTGAGCCTGTTTGAGGGGAGTCAGTGACCTCACAGCGTGGAAACCAGACCCTTAAAAACCGCAGGCCCGCTCCCCAGCAACACTGTTCCTCCTCCTCCAGTCCCCTCGGGCTGGAGCTCCACCATAAAACTGCCCCCAGTTCTTTCTCTCTCTCTAAACAACACGACCACGCTGGCTGCGTGTACTTCACAAGGATGCTTTCAGGCTGAACCTGAAGACGCGTTCTTCCGAAGGATGGCTCTCCCGCCAACGATGTACACGCTCAGGTTCAAGTTACATCGCCGTGGTAAGGACTGGGTAGCAGGGGGACGATAAACACTCGTGACTCTGATAACAAACGAGAGGGAAGGCTCTCCCTGCGCCAGGCCTCAGAGGGTGGGACTGGTCCCCTCCTTAAAGGACCAGGACAGGGGGACCGCGTGGATGATCAGCTTGCTGCTCCCTGCAGTGACAAATCGTTGAAAAACCGCCCAGGGAAACACCTGAGGGACTCGACGTGGCTCATCACGGGTGACGTGCGGTTGCAAAACAAGAACGAACCTGTCCAATCCATTGTCCTTGGCAACAGCAGATCACAGTGGAAGGGAAAACATGCAACCTCACCCACCGCTGGCTCTGCCTGCTCCTCTCCGTCCCTGTGACTTCTCAACGCTTCCCTTTCATGCTTCGTCATGCCAGGACAGAGTACCCCGAAAAGGAGCGCCCGTCACTCTGCCTGAAGGCGGGATTTAATATAAGTCTTTGCTGCAACCGGGGCCAAGAAGCAATCCATTATCCGGCTTCCTTATGACTACGTGATGACGGGAGAGTTTTTTTCTAGAAAAGGCCTGAGTGAGCAAACAGACGTATCCATCGATGGGAAGAGAAGGGAGTGATGGCCCGGTCTCCCGTTATTAATGTAGGTTATCTTCCTAATGGATGCATATTAGCGCAGATAAACATATTCTGTCATGCTCTGTGAAGACGGATACCCTGCTCTGTGCATGGCTACGCCGGGCGCATTAATTTCACATGTAACAGACATGCCGTATGTTCAGGGTTAAGCTGGAGAAAAATCATCCCTTTGTCTGCTCGCCACGCCTCCAAGCCCCTCCACATTTAGGTTTTCTATATATTTCAACACAGTGTATGTCATATAGAAAGTCACTGAAAGGATGTGATTCATTGCTGAAGACAACCATGGCCCCAAATCCACTTGATCGGTATCATCACCGATAAACTAAAACTGTTTGTCCAATAACCATTTCCCTCGTCCTGGGGTCAAGTCTAGCACAGGAGAGGTGAAGGGAAGTCCCCTGTCTGACTGCTAGTGCTTAGAGATGTCATGAGAATCCAGCGAGAGCATCTGACATTGTCAGAGAATTTATTAGGTAGCTTTCCTTTATCCAACCAATCATCTTTCAGTTCATCGCCTGCAGTCAACACCAACATAAACATCAAGTGTCTTGTCTGAGTCCTAGGTTTGATGTCATCATTTGTGTGACGTGATGTCACACCCTTTCTTTCAGGTTTGTCTTCATTTTAAACATTTACTAAGATCATCTGCTTAGATGCCAAGAGGCAAAAAAATAAAAGGGTATATGAGATTGATCAACTGGTCCTCTCTTCTTCTTTTTCTTTTGTTTTTTTAAATATATTTTATTTATTTTTTACAGAGAGGAAAGGAGAGGGATAGAGAGTTAGAAATATGGATGAGAGAGAAACATCGATCAACTGCCTTCTGCACACCCCCAACTGGGGATGTGCCCACAACCAAGGTACATGCCATTGACTGGAATTGAACCTAGGACCTTTCAGTCTGCAGACCGACGCTCTATCCACTGAGCCAAACCGGTTTCGGCTCATTCTCTTTCTAACAGGCAATTCTGCCAATGAGTCTGATCATTTCAGTTACTTTGTTTAGTAACTTTTTGATCCTATACTATATCGCACTCTTAAAATTTTTGATTAACACCCCCCCCCCTTATTTATTTTTTTTTTAGAAAGCAAGAATTCTGAAGAGTGAATTCTGGTTCGTATTTGACACATCAGATTTGTCAAACAATACTTATTTAAAATATCCATATTTTCATTTCCTTAGCATTAGGGATGTCAGTAAAAATTTCCACCTCTGTAACATAATGCCTAACTCACATTCTTTATGCTTAGCCCAGCCAGCATGCTCAGTGGTTGAGCCTCGACCTGGGAACCAAGAGGTCACGGTTCAGTTCCAGTCAGGGCATGAGGCCAGGTCATGCAGGAGGCAGCTGATTAATGATTCTCTCTCATCTTTGATGTCCCTCTCTCTCCCTTCCTCTCTGAAATTAATAAAAGTCTATTTAAAAATTATCTATGCTTAACCCAATTTATCCACTGCTTTCTGCCTGACTCTTTGCCTTGAGACATTTTATTTTACATTTATTTTTTATGTGAATTCGAAATGACTTGAGAATGATGTATTCGGAGGGGCGCCAGCTGTCTGTCCCCCTGGGAATGTAACCCAACCCTCCTTTTCCCTCACATGCCTGGTGCATAGATCTTTCTGGGCAACCTTAAATTAAAGGCCTTTCCTGCCTCATGACCTGTAGTGGTGTCTTTTTGTTTTTTTTTTGGTAATGTGGATAATTCTGATGACAGAATTCATTTGCGTATGAAAATAGGGCAGGGGGGCGGGGGAGGAAGTCACTACATTGAACTCAAATCAATTGATAATTTTTGCAAAACTGGATATCGAAAACAAACCCAATTTTACACAAAGTCAAAGTGTAGTTAAATTTCTTGAGTTGGTTTTTAAAGTTTTGAAGAGTTTACTATAGTGCAAGGGATGAAGTGAACAGTCACAATTATTGTTTTTTTTTTTGGATAAATTTAAAATAATAAAATATTTAATTTAAGGCATATGTAACTTTATTTAAAAATATCTATATACTTTAAATTAGAATTTCCAACATTCTAAATATATTCTTACTGTTTTACCACAGGATTATGTCTCTTTTTGGGTATACAGAAAGAAAAATAAGTTAATATTCAGTTTGTTCTCAGTAAAGAAAACTTGAATCTCATTGAGGTAAAGGAACACTTAAAAGGATCTTGAAAATTTTTAAAAAAGAAAAAGACACCACTCTCAAGTTTTATTAATAGATTTGCTAATAGTATAACCACCGACAATATTAAAATTGCCTATATAGAGATAAAATATATAAAGGTAACATACATTATAATAAGAAAATGAATCATCTATATATACATGTATATATTTATATCTATCTATCTATCTATATCTATATCTATATCTATATCTATATCTATATCTATATCTATATCTATATCTAGCTATATAAAAGCCTAATATGCAAATTGTCCCCTCAGGCTTTTGATGAGGAGATGGATCGCTCGCTATGACATGCACTGACCAGCAGGGGGTGGTGTGGAATGAAGGAAGACCCTGGCTAGCAGCCAGCAGCCAGGGAAGGGAGGCCTGGTCCAGCAGCCAAAAGCCTTGATCAGCCCTGATCACCAGCCAGGCCTGGGGACCCTACCGGTGCATGAATTTCTTGCACCAGGCCTCTAGTCATATATACTAGGGTATGTTAAGAGTTTTGGTAGATAGTTTACTCAATGGCTCTTCTTTCCAAAATGAAAAAAATAAAGTGTTTAATCAGTAATACAGTGGTACCTCGAGATACGAGTTTAATTCGTTCAGTAACTTTGAGGCGTGGGAAACTATGAGACGCTCGAGTCGTGGTAAACTGGTGGGCTGTGTGCAGCCAGCCGATCCTCGCGATTACTTCTATCTCAAATGTTGCTTGTATTTCAAAGCAAAAACTGCTCATATCTCAAAAATCTCGTATGTTAGGGCACTTGTATCTCGAGGTACCGCTGTACTATCTGGTAATGTGGACCGATGGACCATGTTAGAAAACATTATTACAACACCAAACAAACCGGTAATGCTTCATCCTACATATCATTGCCTCCCCAAGTCCCCATGGTCTATGTAAACTAACTTCGTGCTTACAGCTACTCAAACTTCCTTGAAACAAATTAATTTTTTCACCTAAAGCAAACAGTCATTTCATAACTCATCCTTGATTTATTTACTCCACACCACCTGCCTCGTTGATATTCAATTTCCTTAATATTCAAATCGAGCCAGAGAGAATTAACCAAGAAAAAACAGGACTACGGCAAGTGTTTCCTACCCCGCATTAACAGCCGTGGCGGCACATCCTCATTCGCATGCTCTGCGGACCACGTGCCACTCGCAACAACGTGGCAAATGCACCGCCTGCTGCACGCGTGACTGTTTGGGAACCAGAGTATTTCTGCCAACGGGGTCCTGCGTCCGGAGAACAGGGCCTCCCTTTAAAAACACGCAGCCGGCAGCCTGAGCGTGAGCTCCCCCTTTATGTTTTATTTAACGTGTTAATGGAGTGGATCCGCCGCTCGCCTAATTTCTTTTGAGACACTTGTGCTCGGGATAATGCGTGGGGAGAGCAGCGATGTACACGCAGGCAGGGTCCCTCACAGAACATGCGTCGGTGCCGCTGCGCTGGAGGCGGCTTGCAAATGCCCTCTAACAGGGCACGGCGGCATTACATAAATCATCGCGTATGAAAAATTAACGTGGCATCCAGTATGTATAAATATTAATGCGTATGCTAATATAACCAAAGCTGTAACAAGCCATCGTAACCTTGCCGTGTCTCCTAGGACAAGCGCCCCTGATCACGATACAGTTATCTCCGGGGGGAGGCATAATTATGAAAGTCATCACACAGAGCGCTGTGTTCTCGGCGGCTTTCGAATGTATCCATTACATGTCCACCTCCCGTAGAAGGCACTTATGTGCACACGCCTCAGAGACAAACAGGCAGTGCACGTGGGTATATATATATTTTTAAATCATTTTGATGTAATCTCTTAATGGAAAGGCCTTGATTTTTTTATATAACTTTTTAAGCATAATAGGAGTATATGGCATCCTACAAATAATGGATGGATCACATTGATCTGCACGAAAAACATCACTTATACATGGGGTGGCCAGATTATTATGATCTCTGAACGCATAGTAATCTGGCCACTCAGTGTCTATCCTATAACATAAAAGGCTGATATGCAAATGGTCCCCTCAACCAGGAGATCCACCAACAGGCCGGCCGGCCAACTGCCCATGTCCCCTCCCCCTGGCCAGGCTGATCAGATTCCACCCATGCACGAATTCATGCACCGGGCCTCCAATACAAAACACACACACACACACACACACACACACACACACACACACACACACTGAACACACTGAGTTGCCAGATTATTATTCATTCAGAGATCATAACAATCTGGCCACTCAGGTCCTTGCTTTTTTAAAATATATTTTTACTTATTTCAGAGAGGAAGAGAGATAGAAACATCAATGAGGAGAGAGAATCATTGACCAGCTGCCTCCTGCACTCCCCACCCTGGGGAATCAGGCCTACAACCCGGGCTTGTGCCCTGACCTCCTGGTTCACAGGTCAACACACCCCTGAGTCATGCCAGTTGGGCTACTGTCCTTGGTTTAAGAAATCCACCTTTAAAGGTGGACGGGATTGGGCCTCGGAACTGCAGTATCCTCTGAGGCCTCAGCCAGGAAACCCCTCTTTCTCAGGGTCAGTGCTGAGCATGGCCTGGGAGGGTGTAACTCCTGGGGTTGTCTATTCACAGGTGGCGTTTTAGAGGAGACCCTATGGAGCCCACAGCTCTTAGGCCTGGCCAGCCAGCCAGAACCATGTTTGGGTTCTTTTCAGATTCAGCCCTGCGGGCAGTCCAGGGCATCTGGTCAACTGACCTGAAAATGGTGTGGTTTCAGAGGAGAGGGGCCGAGGGCTGCCCTTTTAGGCCCCTGCGTAGGGCGCAGGTTCAGGCCAGTCCATTCAGAATCCGGCAGGCTTTCATAGACAAACCGAGGGCAAGCTTTCTTGGAGGTGGAGCAAACTATTGAGTTGAGGAGGTTTTGCTCCCCGAAAGTTAAGAAGTCTCTGGAATCCACCTGTCTCAGCTTGCTCCCGAGTGAATGAGTTCTTCACTTGAAACCCCCAACCCCATTTCCAGTCTCACTCCTCAGGATGACAAGCAGACGATGCTCGGGAGGGAGGGGTCACAGAAATGGACACTTAAACCTATAAGATCTGATTAGCCAACAATAAATTTTAAAAAAGAATGCTTACCCAGTCCATCTTGCCCACCTTTCAACAGAAGTTACAAAACACACTCAGAGGCAAAAATGAAAATATCGACAAGCATCAGAATCAGAGTCAGAACGGCAGGGAGGTAGGACTTATCAGACCAGGAATTAAAACAAAAAAACACACGTAACAACAACAAAACCTATGATCAATATGCTAAGGTCGTTAGTGGAGGAAATGGGCCATATGCAGGAACAGATGGGTAATGTAAACAGAGAAATGGGAATTCCAAGAACCAAAAAGAAATGGTGGAGATCAAAAGCACTAGTGAAATAAAGTATACGCTAATTGGTAGACTGAACGGGAGCGAAGAAAGAATCTTTGTGTTTGAGAATATGACAATAGAAACTTCAAAAATGGCAATAAAAAAAGCTGCTCTCCCTTCCACTCCCCCATAATATCCAAGACCTGTGGGATGACTATACAAAAAGTGTGATGAGTAATTGGGAATTCCAGAAGGAGGAGAAAGACAGGCACAGGAGCATTACTTGAAGTACTATGACAGAATTTCCTGAAATTAATGGCAGACACAACATCACAGATCTAGGAAGCTCAGAGACCACCAAGATGGGTAAAAAGAAAGAAAGAGAAAGAGAGAGAGAGAGAGAGAGAGAGAGAGAAAGAGAGAGAGAGAGAGAGAGAGAGAGAGAGAGAGAGAGAGAGAGAGATATGAAGGAAGGAAGGAAGAAAGGAAGGAAGAAAGGGAGAGAGAAAGAAAGAGAAAGAAAGAGAGAAAGAAAGGAAGAAAGACCCTTGCCAATACCTAAGCATATCATATTCAAACTTTAGAAAGTCAGAGATAAAGAAAAAGCCTTGAACAAAACCATGGAGGGATGGTGGTGGTGGGGCATTTATGGAGGAGCAAAAATAAGAATTATACCCAACCTCTCCTTAGAAACCATGGAACCAAAGTGAAATATTTAGTGTTAACAGAAATAAAAACCACCAACCTGGAATTCTGTACCCTGTGAAATTACCTTTTAAAAGTGAAGGAGAGATAAATAAACCTATGTTCAAAAAATTAAGTGAAGGAAAAATAAAATACTTTCTCAGGCAAACACAATTTGAAGGGCTTTGTTGCCAGTAGATCTGCCATTTAGAAATATTAAAAGTGTTTCAGGGAACAGGGAAGTAATATAGGTCAGTAAGTCATATCTACATAAAGAAAGAACATCAGAGAGGGAATAAATGGAGGTAAAATAAAAAATTTTACTTTTCATATCCTTAATTGATCTAATAGATAATAGTGTGTTAAAAATAATATTAACAACAATGTATCTAAGTATGTATGCATGTGTGATACTATATGAATGTACAATATGCTAATGTCTCTATTGTTATTTACATTATTTGTTTATAATAAACTAGTAGCCCTGCGCATGAATCCATGCGCCAGTAGCTCTCTGCCACCCTCCTGTAGCTCTCTGCCTGCTGCCCCAGCCTCCGGTTAACATTCATCAAAAGAAAGTGGTAGTAGCTGTATTAATTTTAGACAGAGCAAATTTCTGAGCAAGGAAATTACCCAGAATAAAGGGGGGATTACATAATGAAAAACATGTCAATACTTCCAAAACAGCCCCCCCCCCAGGTGTCACTGGGTAAATTCTACCAAACTTTTAAGAAAGAAATTGTGCCAACTCTCAATAGTCTCTTCCAGAAGATAATCCATGAAAGAAATAATTGATACACTGACCTTCTTTAAAATGAAAGACTTTTGCTCTTTGGAAGAGAATGAGAAGTCAAGCCACAGACTTGCAGAAAATATTTGCAAGAGAAAAATATGACAAAAGACGGTTATCCCAATCACACAAAGAACTTAAAATTCAACAATAAGAAAATCAGAAATTAGAGTAAAAAATGGGCAAAACCCGAATAGATACCTCACCAAACAAGGCAGACAGATGGCAAGGAAATAGGAAAAGATGGTCCACATCATATATCCTTAAGGAGCTACAGACTTAAGTGAGATGCGTCTGAGAATGGCCCAAATTCAGAAGACTGACAAGTGTTGATGAGGATGCGGAGCACAGAATGGTCCATCCACTTGGGAATAGGTTAGTGGGTTCTTGAAAAACTGAACATACTCTTCACCATACAATTCAGCAAATCGAATGTGATTCTATTGAGCTACCCGCGTCTCTCCTGTGTGCCCAGAACCTAGAACTTTCTTTCTCCTTGCTCTGATTGGTAAAGCCTGCTTCTCACACAGTCCAAGATCAAGGTACGGTGCTTAGCCAATATCTCAACTGTTACACTTGTCTTACTGAGACAAGCACTTAAAAGACACCTACAGAGTGATTATTGAATGAATGACTGAACTGCAATTATTTTGGACATTGATCTTTCTACGAGTAGATTTCAAGTTGTAAGGAACCCAAAGTCCTACGATTTGTCTATTTCCAGCACCCAGAACAGCACTTTAAATAACAAGCACTTAATGGTGACTTCTTAAAGGGTCAAAAATATAGAGGAGATGGGTAACAATGACCCCTTTGAGAGAAGGTGGGAGACTTGAGGATTTTGTTAATATATTATCCACTTCAAAGTAAAGAGTGTATACATACACACACACCAAGCATAATTTCATTCAGATACATCGTATGTATTTCATGTAAACATCTCTTATATACAAGTATAATTTACTTTTCATAAACGCAATGATTATCTCTAAAATGAGGATTTTGCTCTGTAAGTGGCCATCTAGCTCTGAACCTACTGCACCCATGTTCATATAAATTTTAACGAAGAGAGAATGTGTATTCCTTACACATTAACTATATGCTATGTATATTTATATGCATATATAGAAATATATTTCTTTTCCAGGAAAAAAAATAATTTAATATTGGCGTACATTATAGAAACAATCTTTAGTGTCAAGTCATTAGACTTTTCCCCCATCCCAAATTAACACCTTTACCTATGGAATTCAGTGTTATGGCAATTTGGGGCTGTGATCAAGAAGAAAAGAAAGGAAGGAAGAAGGCAAAGAGGAGGAGGAATTATGGAGTGGTTTGAATAGATAAAAACTGTTCTCAGGCTAAATTCTGCGCATTTCACTCCCAGAGACGTCTAAAGTTCCCAGCCACTACTTTGTACCATATTTTCCAGCGTTTAAGATGACTGGGCATATAAGACAACCCCCAACTTTTCCAGTTAAAATATAGAGTTTGGGATAAAACCGCCCATAAGATGTGATAATAAGTTGTGATATATTCATACAAGGAACACCACACCAAAAAAAAAAAAAAAAAAAAAAAAAAAAAAAAAAAAAAAAAAAAAAAAAAAAAAAAAAAAAAAAAAAAAAAAAAAAAAAAAAAAAAAAAAAAAAAAAAAAAAAAAAAAAAAAAAAAGAAGAAGAAGAAAACAACCCCTGGCTTTTGAGAGGATTTTCCTGGGTTAAAAACTCATCTTATATGCCGGAAAATACGATATGTAATTCTAATAAACTTGATGATATGTCTTTGAAATGTAGAGGGTTTAGTTACAGAAAGTCAGAGAGTCTACCTATGGGCACTGAAAAGAAGAACCCTCACCAATAAGCAGACTTAAAGCAGACAGAGGTGCTCAGATCGGCCGGGCTGTCTGTCTGACTCCAGGAAAGGTAACGGGGTGATTTTGGGGCATCCTTCAAGTAAGCCATTGTGCAGCATTTATAGGCACTGTCCTGCATCCTGAAGAAAAGGTTAAAGTATATATCTCAGGATGTTTTGGGTAAGAAATTTGGAAACTTGCCCTAACTGGTTTGGCTCAGTGGAGAGAGTGTCTGTCTGTGTGCTGAAAGGTCCCAGGTTCAATACCAGTCAAGGGCAGGTACCTTGGTTTTGGGCACATCCCCAGTAGGAGGTGTGCAGGAGGCGGCTGATCGATGTTTTTCTCTCATCAATGTTTCTAACTCTCTAACCCTTTCCCTTCCTCTCTGTAAAAAAAAAAATCAATAAAATATACATTTTTAAAAAAGAAAAGAAACTTGGAAACAGTTCATTTAGGTAAAGCCACTGGAATGGTTAAAATTAGCAAGGGGATCACTTCCTGATATTTTCAGAGAACAAAAATTTAAATTTAACTTTCATTCATTCTCTTCCCTTTCTTTTCCTCCTTTCCTCCTTCACTTCCTCCCTCCCTTATCTCTCTCTCTCTCTCTCTCTCTCTCTCTCTCTCTCTCTCTCTCTCTCTCTCACACACACACACACACACACACACACACACACACTTGATTTTATTTAGAATACTTATTTAATGTCTGACTTGTTCTAGACCATCTTTGCTACCACGGTGAGCCTATATTTTAAGAAAACACCTATCAAGTAAGATATTGTCTACTTGACAGTAACCTAAAATTTGCATTTATTTATTAAAAGATGCATCGGTGCACATTCCTCATTCACTGAAGTCCAGTCACCTCTCAATTATTTCTGCTAATAGAGAGGAAGGACAGAACGAACGGACGAAATCTATTCCTAGTCCCCGAACACAACTTTCAATCTCTCTCCGTTCTTTACAAGGCAGCGACGCTGCCTCCCCCATCTTCGCGGGCTCATTTCAATCGTGGAGTGACCTTTCAGAGACCAGCCCAGGAGAGAAGCAGCAGCGGGGCCCGGGATGATATGAAATCCTCTCCTAAAATTAAGATAACAGATGAAATCTTTAACAACATCGAAGCAAACAAACCGGGCTGGTTTCTCAAATATTGCCTCTGGAACCCCGGGTCACCCCTCGATCAAGCAGTTGATTGCCCTTTATGAATCCGCGCCAACTATTTCGCAAACTATTTAATCATTTTAAAAGCCAGCTCCTTATACGATAAGCATGCACGTGGCTTCACCTTCAACACGGCGGTTAGCTCTAAAAATGCGAATGGTATCATTATACGTTTGATAATCTGCAGACGAGGTCAGGAAAGTCCGCATTTCAGAACACCATTAAATACAGAATTCACAAAGTCTCCCAAACATGCCAGCCGGACCATTAGCATTAGAACAGGCTTCCTTAACTAGCAATGATATTGACCTTTCTCTCTCCCCTGCCCACCCCCCCAAACTAAGTGTGAACAGCATTTATCCAAGAGAAATCAATAGCGAGCTGAAACTCCAAGGTCTTAACAGCTAATCCTAAAGAGCATCACTCAGTGGCGATTCTGGGGGTGCTGATTAGCCTAAATGGAAAAATGAAAAGATCCTATACAGGGAGGTGCTGGAATTTGGCCGCAGTTTTAATATTTAGTGAGCACCGGGGAGGTGGGGCCGGGGACGTGGAGGCTGCCTTTTACCCGCTAGAAAAGCTGCCTGAAAGAAAGAGGGAAAGAAAGCCCTTTCAGAAACCTCGGAAAGTACACTGTAATTTAACACCCATTGTGAGGTGGGAAGTCAATAGCCATTGATCAGTTGCTTTGTGAAGGCTCAATGAAATCCTATAAACTAGTATTAACTTGGATGCTACAAAGGGTCAGAATATTTTAAATCACTGTTCTGCTGTCTTTTCTTTTTCTTTTCTTTTTCTTATTCATCTGCAGACTCTAGTCCTGGGAGAATTGTGTACAAAAATCTGCATTCCCAAAAAAGAAGACGAGGGGAGGGAAGAAAGCCAAAACGTGAAGGTGTTGCTGAGAAACTGTTCCTAAAGGCAGGACAAGACTGTTCACGGGGGGGGGGGGGGGGAGCAGATTCAAACTCTACAGGGGAGCAACTTAATACAGCGGTTCTCAGCCTGTGGGTCGCGACCCCTTTGGGGGTTAAACGACCCTTTCCCAGGTGTGGCCTAAGACCATCGGAAAATGCAGATATTTACATCACGATGCAAAACAGTAGCAAAATTTTATGGTTGGGGGTCACCATCACATGGGGAACTGTATGCAAGGGTCATGGCCTCAGGAAGGTTGAGAACCACTGACTTCATAGGTTGTCAAATATTTGGAAGAAAGAAGAAAAATGTAGACATTTCATGGGTGTCAAAATCGAAGAAATAAAAAAAGGATGCAGTGTATACCAGTATCCATGAAGAGAAGTTTTCTAGCTTTAGAGACAACAAATTTAGAACTGAGCCCCTGTGTTATTTGTGGCCCAGCCAGCGGTCTGTGTGCTCCGGGAGATAAGCTGAATTAAATGTTAATTCTATTTACCTCCGAGTGCTAACTGGCCCTTCCCTTTTTCTCCCACAGTTCGTAGGCTGCCGGTTACGGCGAAAAGAACTTAAATCTGCCGACCTGTCAGGAGTTATCCCAAGGCATCTTCCGCTGGGATCACTTCCAAACTCATTTTACAAGCCCGGCATTATCCTTCTACCAAAGCAGATAAGGAGAGAACAAGAAAAGAAGACTAAGGGCCAATGTCCCTGATGAATATGGACACAAAGAGCCTCCACAAAATACGAGCAAACCAGATTGTGCTGCACAGCAAAAGGATCATACATCATGGCGATGCATCGGGGATGCAAGGATGGTTCAACGTACACAAGTCACTGACATCATATCGATATTATGAAACATTAAAATTATATAATCATCTCAATGGATGCAGAAAATAATTTGAGAAAATTCAAAAATTCCATAATTTTTTTTTTATTCATGATAAAAAATATCTCAGCAAATGGAATATAGCAAGAATGTACCTCAGTATGGAAAGGACAGATAGGACAAGCCAGCAGTTCACATCCCATTGGATGGGGAGACGCTGAGAGCTTTACCTTTAAGATCAGGAACAGAACAAACTTCTACTTGTAAGGTGGTAACTTCTGGGTATATCATATATGCATGGTGATGATAAATAACAATACTATATGTTGTATACTTGAAATTTCCTAAGAGAGTTGATCTGAAAACTTCCCAGCATACACCACACACACAAACACACACACACGCTAATTCCACTTTTATTCAATCAAGTACAGGGAATTGGAGCCAAAGAAAACAGCCAATAAAAAGAAAGAAAAGGCCTCCAGACCAGAAAGGAAGAAGGAAAGCTATCTTTATGTAAAGATGATATGATAGTGTATAAAGAATACCCCGAATGTTAGAATTAATAAACCAACTCAGTTAATTTTCAGGATACAAAATCAACATACAAAGCATTTATCTATATTAACAACAAATTATCTGAAAAACATAAGGAAGCAATCTCAATCCCAATAGACTTAAATTTAAGACCTGAAACTGTCAAACGCAGGAAAACACTTTGTGACATTGGTATTAGCAGCAAAAGCAAAATAAATGAGACTGCATCAAACTAAAAGCTTTGCACAAAAAAAGAAATAGTCACAAAATGAAAAGATAACCTACCAATGGAAAAAATATTGTAATCATATACATGGTAAGAGGTTAGTATCCAAAATACGTAAGGAACTCATAAAATTAAAAAGTAAAAGAAAAGTAATAGTCTGACTAAAAAATGGACAAATAACCTGAATACATATTTTTCCAAAGATGATATACTGATGCCCAACAGGTATACCAAAAGGTCCTCAACATCACTAATCATCTAGAGAATGCAAACCAAACAACAATGAAATACCATCTCACAGCTGGGAGAATGACTATTACAAAAATTATAAAGAAAGAAAGAAATAACAAATGCTAGTATGAGGTGGAGAAAAGGAAACCCTTGTGTAGAGTTGGTAGGTATGTGCTTCAGCCTCAGGTAATTCCCAATACAACTACAATCCAACCATTCAGGTTCTAGGTATGTATCTGAAGGAAACTGAAACATGAACTCAAAATCCGTCTGCACTCCCGTGCTCATTGTATTATTATTTACAATAGCCAAGAGATGAAGCAACCCAGTGGCTGAGTGAGCAAACAAAACACGGCACATATTTACAATAGACTAGTACTCAGCCAGAATAAAAGAAGAAAATCTTGCCATTTGCAAAAATATGGATGGACCTTGAGGGCATTATGCTAAGTAAAAATAGATATCAGACAGGGAAAGACAAATACTGTAGGATCTCACTCATATGTGGAATCTAAAAAAAAAAATCACACATCATAAAACTGAACTCATAGAAAGGGAGAGTGGATTGGTGGCTGCCAGGGGCAGGGCAGGAGTTATTGTGATTTATAGATACAAAATTCCACTTGTAAGGTGATAACTTTAGGGTATATAACATATGCATGGTGATGATAAATAACAACACTATATATTGTATACTTGAAATTTACTAAGAGAGTTGATCTAAAAACTTCTCAGCATACACACCACACACACACACACACACACACACACACACACACACACACTAACTATGTGAGAAGATGGATATGTTAACTTATTGTGGTCATCATTTTGCAATATATAATATACCAAATCATCAGGCTGTACATTATAAAATTGCACACAATGTTATATGTCAGTTATCTCTCAGTAAAGCTAGGGGTGGGGGCGGGGGCGGGAAGTCATTTTCCATTAAGACAAGAAAACAGATCCCTTCCTTGAACTAAGGAATGTGGCTTGAGGAGATGGTAGTGGAAACCCAAAGGCATGCTGGGAAGAAGCTCCTTTGCCCTGGACTCGGGAAAGCAGAGATATTTAGGAGTCAACATTTGTCACCAAGTACATTATCTTCCTATTACACATGCCTTCCTAAACACTCTCTCTCTCTCTTCTCGAATGTGAACATCCTTATTCAATGGAGTAGATACCTTTTAAAAGGTGTTCTGCGTTTGGCTTTCAAGACCTGGCCCTCGTCGACAGAAAGGCACCAGAGGAGTCGCTGTGATTTATCATGTCTGTGATCCATGAATTAAAAGGCCTCGGCGACGGAGGCCATTACGGTTTATTGCTTCTGGGAGCCAAGTACCAGGGAGTGCACGAAGGGGAGCTGGCGTGAGTGTCTGAACAGCAAAAGTCCCTCCACGCGGACTTACCTGTCACACTCAACTGGCTCCGAAAGAATGCTAATTACACAAGGAAAACTTGTAAATGCAGACTTCGGCTCCTTTTATTCCAGATCTCTATATGATTTTTAGAGGAAACGTTGAGGAAAGTTGAACATAACCATTTACATCCCATTGTGGGTTGACGTAGTTTAGTTCAGGGTACAGAAAAAGTAAGAATGCCTACCAAGAGGACACAAAAACTTTCAATATACAGTGGTACCTCGAGATACGAGTGCCCTAACGTACGGGATTTTTGAGATACGAGCTGAGCCGTCGAGTGGCGATTTTTGCTTTGAAATACAAGCAACACTTGAGATACGAGTAATCGCATGGATTGGCCCGCTGCACACAACCCACCAGTTTACCGCGACTCGAGCGTCTCATAGTTTCCCACGCCTCAAGGTTACAGAACGAATTAAACTCGTATCTCGAGGTACCACTGTACCAACAGTATTGCTTTGGCTTCTTTGCTGGTTAAAGGACCTGGACAGGGTACATTTTCACAAGATCTCAGTCTAAAAGTTACCTTCTGCCAGTAAGGTAGCTTGGTCTTGGAGTCCCTCTCACACACCCCTTGGTGCTGGATTTATCCCCATTTTCTCAGGCAATCCCAAGTCAAAATGATACCTAATTTCTGGGGAACTTTTCAGTATTTTCTCATCTTGAAAGAATTCCACTAGTTTGAAAGCATATCAGGTGTCACCCGACAGGGGCAAACTTTTCTTATCACCGTCAGTCGCCCTGCCCAAATGGAAAACCCCATACTTTAATTCTGGATTAGCCTCTCAAGATCCTAAACGTAGCTGCTCCAATACCTGTGTTCTTGAAAATGGATAAACACACATTTCCTCTTAAAAGGCTAGACAGTAAATATTTTTGGCTTCGGCAGGTCACAGGGTCTCCGTGGTAACTGTTCAACTCTACCGTAGTGGCATGACGCTGTTACTGAATATATAAATAAGTTGGGATCTAACAACATTTTATTTATGAACAACGATATTTGAATTTAATATAAATTTTACATGTCACAAAATACTCTCTCTCCTCTCCCCTCTATTTAAAGACGTAAACTCCATGATCTCATGGGCTGTACAGAAACCTGGTGGCAGACGGACTTGTTTCTGAAGCCAGAGTCTCCTAAACGCTGTTCTCCAAGATGAGATTTCAATGGCTTTTAAGCCTCATCCACTCATTTTGTTTCAGGGGAGAGGGTCGTTAATTAGAATTCACGTACTTCTGTAAAAAATCAAGATAACGCATACAACCCTTGGTGCAATAAGGGCTGGAGAACGAGGGGGAAAGTGGAAATCAGACCTCGATATTTGTGCCCACGTCAGTCTCACAGCCCAGGCAATGGAGGGCCAGATGTGGGCCTGCTGCATTACACACCTGAGAAGCAACAGCGTATCTGTCCTCATCTTGTCTTTTCGCTGAAATGCATTGATTTTCTTATCAGTTCTCTCCCCCGACATCTTAATTAACTGGGTTGCTTTCCTGGTGTGTGAGGTTAAGTGATATATTTATTTCCATCACGGTGAGAAGGCACCAGGGTCTGAAAGTGTTTGTCTACATTATCCAAGTCTCATCGACTCTGTGTAAATTATAGCACAATCCCAGCACTTACATCAACCTCATACAAAATACTTCTCTATCAAGAGGTGGGTGCTGCCGAAGCCGGTTTGGCTCAGTGGACAGAGTGTCGGCCTACAGACTGAAGGGTCCCAGGTTCGATTCCGGTCAAGGGCATGTACCTCGGTTGCGGGCACATCCCCAGTGGGGGGCGTGCAGGAGGCAGCTGATCGATGTCTCTCTCTCATCAATGTTTCTAGCTCTCTATCCCTCTTTCTTCCTCTTTGTAAAAAATCAATAAAATATATTAAAAAAAAAAAGATGTTGGTGTTTCCTCCCAGGCACTCACTACCCTATTGTCTGTGTACATGGGCTTTGCACATATGCATATATGTCTCTTAACTTCAGATTCTAAAACTAGTATAATTGGCATGCTAATGATTTAGAAATATTAGTAGGTAATATATTGTTTTAGGTGTAAGATGTTGAGTTCATGTGATTGTTAGTGTGCTCTTATTATTAATACATTTTTAGTTATCATGCTAATAGACAAACATACCATATTTTCCGGCGTATAAGACGACTTTTTAACCCAGGAAAATCTTCTCAAAAGACGGAGGCTGTCTTATACATCGGGTATCATCTTATAGGGCGGGTATATCCCAAACTCTATATTTTAACTGGAAAAGTTGGGGGTCATCTTATAAGCCGGAAAATACAGTAATATAAGAATAGTCTTGTTGAAACAATTCATAATGCAAGTCTCTAAGTGGCTTTATAAAGGGCACATACTACATACACAGAACCCTCAGAGACCACCTTTTGAGTGTGTGGGTGATGCTGGTGCATGCTTCCCTCGCTCTCTCTAATGGTCTTGTCCAGAAGTTGTCCAATATATTTCAAGTGATTCGCTCCCATGTTCCGCCCAACCTTCCCCATATTAGTCCACAAACTCTCGTAAGGGATGGGGATGTGTCTTATGCATTGAGTGCTCTCAGGACTGAGCAAAATGCCCAGCGGAGTGTAAACACTTCCTGCATTTTTGTAGAACGAATGAACTCCCTTAGCTTGTGAATCAACTTGTTTGGATTAATTGCGAGAGAACCATCTCATATTTCCCTATTATTATTATTATTATTTAATATAGAGGCTCAGTTGCCTGAGCCTAAGAGCTTCCATGAAACAAGGAGGACTCCCATATATCTGAAGTTCTCTTATGGAAGCCTTCGCATTGGAACTTTATCATACAGAGGTTCTGCAGGTCCAGACGTCAGAGCAATGTGTGAGGGCCGAGGGCCGAGGGCCTGGCCCACTGCAGATGCTGCAAACTAGGCCAGAAGCCGGTGGATCTACATGGAGATTCCAGCCACTTTAGGGTTAACAGACGCATCCAACTTGTCATTTGCTTCCCCGGTACTACAGGAGGCGCTTCTCTGATTGTGATAAAGCACAGAACATGTCAAAACCAGCTTAAAGTGACTTTAAGAACCTTCATTTATGCCTCTTGAGAATGCTCAGCGTTTTATTGCTCTGCACTTACCCATCAAAAAAATGGGTAAAGCAGCCATTTCAGTATTCTAAGGGCTCTGAAACTATGTGGGAAAGAAGCCCTTTAATTACACCGTGGCTCTGACGGAACCTGTCTCTTGAAGTTAAGCATCATAAGGAAAAAAAACAACAACTCAAAGACTACTCAGTAAATCAAGAAACTTCCTATCGGATTTTCTTCAACTCACACAGAAATGTCACTAACAGGAAGGAAAGGAACATCTTTCAAAGTGCCTGCCCTCCTCGAAGAGGCTCTATCTTTGAAGGCTTCACGGCCAGATTTCCGTCTTCCCAATCTCAAGTCCAGTGGCATCACCGGGTTGGCTGACCATGGTCACAGCGGGAGTATTTACACCAGAGAAATTGGCGAACTGTACAAATTGACCCCTCTACCTCCCAGTTTTAAATATTTCCCAGCAAGTTGCTAGTGCAAGTCCAGGCAGGTGCCAACATCTGCTCTCCTCTCACCTGCCTTGAATAAGAGCCGGGGTTTCCCTCCATCCACCTGCATGGACAGGGAGGAAGGCAGAGAACAGCTCTGCCAACAGATACAGTCAAGGTCGTTTGCAGCCGAGACCAGTTTGGCTCAGTGGATAGAACGACGGCCTGCAGACTGAAGGGTGGCAGGTTCGATTCCAGTCGGGGGCATGGACCTTGCTTGCGGGCACATCTCCAGTGTGGGGTGTGCAGGAGGCGGCTGATCGATGTCTCTCTCTCATCGATGTTTCTGACTTTCTATCCCTCTCCCTTCCTCTCTGTGAAAAATCAATAAAATATATTTTAAAAAAAGGTTGTTTGCATATGTGTGTTCATCGGTGAAAGACAGGGTTCATCTTAATATTATGAGTGACATTGCAGAAGATTTGAGAGGGGCCATTTGGATATCAAGTATTATTTGTCACTCAGTCGTCCTATAAGCACTGTTAGAAGGGAACAGTCATAATGGTTTACAAAGAGCCTTAACAGCCGGCCTTTGATTTCAAAGGGGGGTTTTTCTCTCACGTTGATGGAAGGAGATTGCTTTGCTGTCAGAGGCGGAAAGGGATGAGTGGAGGAATGTGATAAGTGACTAGGAACTCCGGAGGCAGGTCCCTGAGAATGGCGGGGTGTGTGCTAGGGAGCATGCAAGCGGCCGCTGACTCCGTTCCCCTTTATCTCTCCTTTTCTTTTCCAAATCTGAGTTAAGAAACGTCATTATCTGGGCAACTGATGGAACGAACTCAAAGAGACTCCTGTCAGGTAAATGTAAAAAAAAATTTTGGGGGGGCACTTAATTATTAAGATGTATATAGGTGAAATAAATAAAAGAGAAATGGATTTCTGCCTTTATTCCAACAAGATTTTGAGTATTTAAAATATTTATCCAACGCCCTGGGCCAGGTTAAAAGGGTGTCTCAGCTGCATTTGTATGTTACTTCTCCAGGATACGCTCGCAAGGCACTTGTTAGATCTAGAGCCTACTTCTCACCAATGGTACAGGTTCATGTATATTTTTAGTTAGAGGCAAATATCAGTTGAGTGCATTTGTATATTAGCCTCTCATCTCTCATGGAACTGTGTGTGTGTGTGTGTGTGTGTGTGTGTGTGTGTAAGTGGGCCAACTTTTAGACTTGTAAAAGGAAGATTTATTTTGGAAAGTCCTCATTTTTTAACTGAAAGAACAGAAATGGTCACATATCGCATAAGGCTTGTTCACTTCCATGCTGCCTCCTTAAACGGCCACCCCTCCTGGGGCTTCCCGGTGTAAAAGAGAGCGCGGTGCGGGGACAGGGGACAGGTATGAGTCCTTCCTGGGTGCCAGAGGCTCCCCTAAGCACCTGATGTGCTTTATCTCATTTAATCCTCCCGCCAACTTTCGGAGATAAACCCAGTCCTGATCCCGGTTTGTAGATAAGGAAACTGTGCTGCTAAGAAACTGGTTCAAGTCAGATTCCGAGAGGCAGAGGCAGGGCCAGGCGTGAGGGTCTGCCCCCCCCCCCCCCCCCCCCCCCCCCCCCGCCCAAGGCTGTGCTTAACGCTCTTCCTATTTGGTCTCAGACTCCAGACAGTGAGTGAGGGAAGATCCCAGAATGTACCCCCCTGCCCCCGACACACACACATGATTCTGACACAATTTTAGGATGCCATGAGGACTTCTTGGGAAAGAGTTCTCCGGGTCATTTAGGATTAAAATCCTAAAAAGAGCATTTTGAGTTGCAGCCTTCATAGTAGATGAAGTAGACAGCCCAATTCTGGAAACCTCAAGCTCTGTCCCCATATCCCTGCCAGTCACTGATTTCTCCATCCATGGAACAGTCTAGCAGGGCAACTGCATGATTCTTCTGGAGTTTCCAAGCTTATAAGGCCACATGGGAGGGATAACTCTGAACACAGGGCAGCCTGGTTGCCAGGATCATGAGTGGTTTTGCCACCGGGCACCACGGGCCGGTGACTCTCAACCGGTGTGCCCCGGCAGACACACCGGTGCGCCCTGAGGATGCTGAGAACATGCAACACCTGACTATTTAGTCAGGAGCACGGACACCTTTTCCCGTCGATGGTCAAATAAAAAACAACGACAACAGCCAAGACTGTAATCCCCTGTGTAGGTGAATCAAGATTACGCCTGTTTATTTTTGTCAGCCCATCGGCAAGAAGTCCCTGTGCTGGTTGGTGTGCGGCTGAACTCCAGGGACTAGGTCGTGAGCCGTGAGATGGAGAAGGCTGAAAATCACTGCCAGGGGCGGTGGTTCTCTTCCTCTTTACACAAACCGCTGGAGCCTCTGTCTGCTGAGGCCCACTCCCCATGCTCCCCAAGGGTCAGGGCCCCTGTGCCAGCCCCCCTCTATTTTTTATATATATATATTTTATTGATTTTTTACAGAGAGGAAGAGAGAGGGATAGAGAGTTAGAAACATCGATGAGAGTGAGACATTGATCAGCCGCCTCCTGCACACCTCCTCCTGGGGATGTGCCCGCAACCAAGGTACATGCCCTTGACTGGAATCGAACCTGGGACCCCTCAGTCCGCAGGCTGATGCTCTATCCACTGAGACAAACTGGTTTCAGCTGGGCTCCCCTCTATTGCATGGAGCTGCGGCCCCTTCAGTTCAGATGCCCCTGGTCTGTGCAGGACTTGTTCCCGGGTGTTAGGCGTGACACCAGGGGGCTGGACCTTCAGAGACTTATAGCTGCCCAGTCTCGGGGGAGCCAGCTGTCCCCCAGAAATGGGCAGGCCCAGAGCTGAGCTCCGCATCCCCGTGTGGCCCTTGTTTATAGGGACAGATCTGGGAACCCCTGCCATTGGACTTGAACCGTGACAGTCTCAGCTGTTCTGACATCTGGCTCTCAAAATAAAGGTCTAGCGGGCGGAGGGTAGAGGGTGGATGCTCTGGAAAAGGGCGTGGAGTCTGGGGTAGCTCTATAAGTGGGGGTGTAGCCACTGAAGAGGCCGAGCAGCGGGGACACAGGGGAACATGGATGCTTGATAACCGCAGTTGAGATGAAAAGATCTCAGCCCTGGGGGCACCTGGGAAGGGAGAAAAGAGGTGGCTGCTGACCCCCACCTTTCACCCGGCTCTGCAACCATGACTTCCAGTCAGATGTGATCCTGGCTGGTCACTGTGGCCTGTTCAGGGGGTTGGAGGCAGGGTCAGAGAAGAGGAGGAAAGCTGAGTTGTGTGTCAGAGTTTGCCAGCTCACCTGAAACCTTTCTGCGGTCCCTTTCCAGCCCAGATTGTGCACAGGTGGGGTCCCTCAGTCTGGCCTGTGCCTTCTCACAATCCGGGACCCCCTCGGGGGATGTCAGAGAGCAGGTTTTGGCCCAATCCCCACAGGCCATGCTGGAGGGACCTCACCATTGCACAAATCTGTGCACCGGGCCTCTAGTCTCATATAAAAAGGAATAAAGAGAAAATATCTCAGAGGATGGAACTCAGGGAGGCATAGAAGAGGCAGAGTTGTTAACAATGAGATAAAGAAGTTGTTTTTGGAAGAGAAGATGCAACAGTAAAACAGAAAGCTGCTCGAAAGGCTTTGTGGCTTTAAAGTATTCTCACTGTAAAGTAAAACAGAGATTCAGAAAAGATACACATCCAATGCACAGCTCAATAATGTTATCATATGGGTGAACTCTACCCCCATCAAAAAGTAGAACCCTGTCAACCTCATAAAAATCCCTTGCATGTGACCCGCTGAAGTCATAAACCCTCCCTCGGGCCGTAAGTAACTATTGCCCTGACTTCTATAATAAAATCTCTTCCCTCCGTTTTTACGGTTTTATCACCCTAACGTGCATTCCTACACACTGGAGCTTACTTTCGCCTGTTAAACATTGGATGTGTTTTTAAAGACTCCTTTAATGTACAGGGTTCACCTAGAGCCCTTTCACTTTCTCACATTTCCTTAAAGAGCTGGGCCCGTTTAACCTGCAGAGCGTCCCGTCGTCTGCGTTTTGCTGATGTGAGACTCTTGGTGCGGTTCAGCGTGTCCCTCTGTTTTTTGAATTCCCTGCGAATTGGCAGCTGAGTTCGGAGACTGGATCAGACCCAGGCCCAGTCCCTTTGGCAGGACTAAAGGTGTCTTTATATACTTCAGTGTTCCTTCTAGTGGAGTCATCGTTTCCATAATGGCTTTTGGCAAGACTGTGGGAGGCACGCAACGTCTGGTTCCCTCATTTTGGTGATCTGCGCAGCCATTGATACTAAGTGCCCCTATAGACTCATTCACGAAGGCTGCAAACAGAGTGGGATCCTAGCTCTACTACTTCCTCTCTACCTACTACAGTGGTACCTCGAGATACGAGTGCCCTAACATACGAGATTTTTGAGATACGAGCCGTCGAGCGAGCGATGTTTGCTTTGAAATACGAGCAACAGTTGAGATACGAGTAATCGCTCAGATCGGCCGGCTGCACACGACCCACCAGTTTACCGCGACTTAAACATCTCATAGTTTCCCATGCCTCAAGGTTACGGAACGAATTAAACTCGTGTCTCGAGGTACTACTGTAGTTGGAATACTTATAAATTAGACACTTCTCTTCAACTACTATTTGGATCTCCACAAGATTCTTCCCCTTTACTGTTTTTCAAGTTATTGAGTTGATTCCTTTCCTTCTGCTGATAACCAATACTTGCTTTAAGAAAACATGCTGCTGCTACTTAAAGGAACTCACGAGTTTAAACAAATTGTATGGGTTTCACTCTTTTGCAATGGTATCATCACCAAGTTCCATTTGGCCAGTGTTGGTCCTTAAGTCCTTTTGACATGATCGTATTGGTCTTTAATAGCCTCCTATTGTCATATAAGATATTCCAGGTTCACCTTGTATATTTCTTACTACAGGCATGTAATGTCTCCCCCAAATCCTAGTTTCTTTCATGTGAGAAGTAATTTTCAAGGCCATAAATTGCTAAGTGATATTCATTGCTATTAAGTTGATCATTGTTTCTAGTTCTTTTATTTTTTTCACTTTCATAACATTATCTGTACTCTTTATTTTTAAAATTAAACTATAGCTGACCATATACTTAAAAAAACCAACTTTATTGTTAAAAGTTTTATAGATGTCTCCCTTATTAACCCCCACTAACCCCTCCTTTCCACTTCTATCCCCTCCCTAGGCCTTCACCAAGACTATTGTCTGTGTCCATGGATTATGATTAAGTTCTTAAGTTAATATCTTTATGCCCCCTTTCACAAAGCTATCATAAAATCCCATATAATAAAAGAGTAATATGCAAATTAACAATCACTCTGCTCACCCACAAGCCATGCTCATCAACCAATCAGGAGTGAGGATGCAAATTAACCCAACCAAGATGGCTGCAGCCACAAAGCAAGCAGGAGGCTTGGGTTTCCCCAATGATGGAGGAAGCCAAGCTTTCCACACATCCTGGCGGGCCCAGGCCTCCACTCAAGGCTACAAAGTTTCAATTCTAAAAGATAAATAAATTCCAACAAAAATGGCAGCAGTCACTGAGCTGGAGAGAGCAAAGGGCGGGGTTGCCCCCGACGATGGAGGAAGCCAACCTCCCACAGCCCTGGCCTGCTTTGGCTTCCGCTAAAAAGTTTCAATTATAGAAGATAAATAAATCTCAACAAAAATCTACTCCAGACTACAAAGCTTCAATTATAGAAGATAAATAAATCCCAGATACCAGGGCCTCCACTTGGGTCACCTGGGAGACGTAGCCAGCCTGCAGACCACCACAGGCCCCTTGCTCAGGCCACCCCATGCCCCAAGTGAACCCCCACCCTGATCCAGGACACCCTTCAGGGCAAACCAGCTGCCCCCCACTGTGCAACAGGCCTCTAGCCTATCTAATAAAAGAGTCATATGCAAATTGACCATCACTCCAACACACAAGATGGCTGCCCCTATGTGGTCAAAGATGAATGCTCCATGTGGACACAAGATGGCCAGCAGGGGAGGGAAGTCGGGGTGACCAGGCCTGCAAGGGAGGGCAGTTGGGGGTGATCAAGCCTGCAGGGGAGGGCAGTTGGGAGGGACCAGGTCAGCAGAGGAGGGAAGTTGGGGGGAAACATGCTGGCAGGAAAGCAGTTAGGTATCAATCAGGTTGGCAGGGGAGTAGTTAGAGGGTGATAAGGCTGACAAGCAGAAGCAGTTAGGGGCAATCAGGAAAGCAGGCAGGTGAGCCGATGGGAGCCAACAGTCCTGGATTGTTAGAGGGATGTCCGAATGCCCTTTTGGCCTGATACTACTGAGAGCAGGCCTAAAAGGGTGGTCGGACATCACTGGAGGGGTCCCAGATTGGAGAGAGTGCAGGCTGGGCCAAGAGACTCCCATGCACGAATTTCATGCACCGGCCTCTAGTGTTTTATAAATCCCTATTTATATTTTAATTCCAACTTCTGCTTAAAGCCTTGATGACATCACTATCTCTTCCTCTTTTCACAGCTGCCTTTCTATTACACGGTGTTCCTCTTTCTTAATAGCTTGACTCTTAATTCTTAAGGACAGAGGAAACAATAGGATTAGAAAAATCCCATCATTTCACATCTGTGTTTAATCTCACCCCACTCAAAAGTCTAAAAATAGGAACACAACTATCACCACCCAGATGATTACTGAAAACTTAAGATTTTGGGATCGGTCCTCCTTTCGTTTGTTAACAGGCATACTGTATCCTGTATGATACAGAGCGTCTACCATCACCTGATGTGCGCTCCACCTTTTAGCCCCCATTTAAAGGTAAATGCATATTTCACGCCCACCACCAGCCCTCCGTTAATGTGTCTCCAGCCCTAAGCTCACTCTCTGCACCAGACTCTCCAGAAGGGCTCCTAGGAGCAGTGATCTTGACTTCTCGCATGTGGCTAACAGTTTAACTGTTCCCTTTACCCCGAGAGTCAGTCTTGCTCGATATCAAATCCTTGGCTCACTCTTTCTTTCTGTGAATATTTTAAACATCTTCCACTCTTCTCTTCTGGCAGAAAGCGTTGCTATTGAAATGTCTGGCCCTAGCCCCAGCTTGGCTCAGTGGAGAGAGCATCACCCTGTGGACTGAAGGGTCCCAGGTTCGATTCCAGCCAAGGGCACATGCCTGGGTTGCAGGTTTGATCCCCAGTGGGGAGCGTGCAGGAGGCTGCCAATCCATGATTCTCTCTCATCATTGATGTCTCTCTTTCTCTTTCCTTCTCTCTTCCTCTCTAAAATCAATAAAGAAATATATTTTTTAAAAAAAGCAATGTCTAATGATTATCGAATCTTCTTTCCCTTTTAAATAAATGGCAAGTTTCTTGAGTTTCTTTCTGTTTTTTTTTTTTTGTTTTTTTTTTTTTTTTTTTTTTTTTTTTTTTTTTTTTTTTTTTTTTTTTTTTTTTTTTTTTTTTTTTTTTTTTTTTTTTTTTTTTTTTTTTTTTTTTTTTTTTTGCTAAGATGTTCCAAGGATATTTTCCCCTTTCTCCTTGCAGTCCAGTCCTTTTCCTGAGCTCTGCCTCGGTGGTGGTCACTCGGGTTCTCAGGAATGCAGGGTGCCCCTCCGTATGTGGTTATAAACCACCATTTTCGGGGCGTCTTCCTGCCTTGCCATTTTTAGCCTTTGTTCTGTTCTCTTGTTTGGGTTTCCTTCTTCAGAAACCCCATTTGTTCGATTCCCTTTTCTTCCCTTCAATATTGATCGTTTTCTCTCAGATCTCATGGATCTATTTTTTTTTTCATTTTTTTCATTTTGGATGTTTAAAAACTCCTCTTCCTCTCTCTGGAGACACCACGTGTTGTGCTTGTAAGCCTGGCTGTTCCTTCTTGGGCCATCGTTGCTAACAGGACACTCACCCCGTTTGCAGGTCCTTTCCGGACACCTGCCCCCCAGTGCTGAGACCCCCGGCTCTGCCCCGCGCTGCACCTTCGGGCTCGGCCCCCTCGCAGCGTGTTGTGACACGGGAGCCGCCGCTTGATCTTTTCGAGGACACATCTTCCCGGGGGGCTCCCATTGTCTGTGGGGTGTGACACGCTGTTTGCTCTCTCCTTTCTCTCCTCCCGATGTTGTATGGGATTTGACCTGCAGACTTTTCTGTTGTTCCTTTCTCCCTGAAGTGAGTTTCCTTGAACTTGCAGAATGAGGCTGGCTTCGGGGGTGGGCTTCTAATTTCGCAGGGTGCCCTGCTCGGCTCCCTGGCAGGGGGGCTGGCTTCTGAGGCCCCCCAGCTGTCTGTCCCTCCCACCTTCGCTCTGGACTGTCCTTGGCCTTCAGCACGATGGTCTGCATCCGGCTCAGGGGTGATTCCGCTCCTCCTACTGTGAAGGGGCCCAGGGTTCCAGGCCCCACTCCTGTGGATCCTGGGACTTTGGTGGCCCTTCCTTCACTAAAATGTGAAGAATTAGCTCTGGCCGGTATTGCACAGTGGTTAGATCATCGGCAAATAGTTGATGTGTCTGTCTGGCACCGATGTTTCTCAACCCCTCTCTCTCCTCTTCCCTCTCTCTCTGCCACTCTCTCTGAAGAGCAATGGAAAAAAAAGTATCCTTAGGTGAGAATTAATCATTATTTTTAATTTTATTTTTTATTATTATTTATTAATTTTTAAAATTTTAATAAATCTTTATTGTTCAGATTGTTACAATTGTTTCTCTTCCCCCCATGTTTCCCCTCCACCTGTTCCCACCTCACCCTCTGCCCTTACTCCCCCCCCCATTGTCCTCATCCATAGATAGGTGTATGATTTTTGTCCACTCTCTCTCTCTGCTCCCCCCTCACCCCTTTCCCACAGGTTGAGAACCACTGTTGTAAACAATATGACAGCTTGGTGCTATCTCTGCCCAGCCCGTATGCCTTCCTTTCCCTTTTCATAAGAGGGCTTCTCCCGTCTCTAAACTCCTTTCAGTGAACCGCCAGGAGGAGAGAAAGCCACAGCTCCGGCCTGCAGCTTCCTCCGGTGCTGCCAGCACCACCTCTACCTGTCTCCCCGAGAGGTGCCCCCTGCCCTGAGCTGGTCACAGCACCTGGCACTGGTTGACTGCAGAGGGGTGAACACCGGGTAGCAAGTCCCTCCTTCCTCCCTGCTCTGAGGGTGCAGGGACCTCGATCCTGGCTGCAGGCCCCAGCCAGGATGGCAGGCTGCTTAGTGCAGACTCTGGGACCTGAGCGACCTCAGCTCGAGGGCTGGCGTTTCTTCCTCGCGATGACTGACATGTAGGTCATCCCGGCACCCCGCGCTGGCTCTTTTCCCTCCCGGCAAACTGCTCGCATGACATTTCTTTGCGGCTCAGACAGGTGCCCTCGCTTCCCGGTGCCTCACAGAGGTGGTGTTTCTTACAGATGGGAGGCAGGACCCTCTGTCCGCGAAAGGATTATGGATTGCTTTATGGGGATACTTGTTTTACTGCGGTGGTCTGGAACGGAACCTGTGATGTCTCTAAGGATTGTCTGTACTTATGGTAGTGTGTCTCTCTCTCTCTCTCTCTCTCTCTCTCTCTCTCTCTCTCTCTCTCTCTCTCTCTCTCTCTCTCCCTCCCCTGACTGGTTATTTGAACTTGTTCTGCAAGATCTACTGGCTTTCCAGCTGCTGTTCTCAAATGGGTGAGCTGTGCGTTTCATGTTGGCTGCAAGGGAGGGCTCAGACCTTGCCTTTTTTTAAAAATATATTTTATTGATTTTTCACAGAGAGGAAGGGAGAGGGATAGTTAGAAACATCGATCAGAGAGAGACATCGATCAGCTGCCTCCTGCACGCCCCCTACTGGGGATGTGCCCGCAACCAAGATACATGTCCTTGACTGGAATCGAACCTGGGACCTTTCAGTCCCCAGGCCGACGCTCTATCCACTGAGCCACACCGGTTCCGGCTCAGGCCTTGCCTTTTATGGAGTGGGAGTCGCGTTCTCAGAAACTTGGACCACTGGCAGCTGCTGGATGAGAGCTCTAAGTGCAGATATCTGAACGCTAAATTTGTTATGACCCAGGGAAGTGACAGCTTTATAGCCAATATTGTGGAAGCATCTAGTATACTCCAACTGTATGCCCAGAAAACTAGATTTAGGATAAGAATGTTATGTTAGAAGTAGGAAGGAGCGATTAGAAGATAGATGGCGAAGAAGGAGGAGGTTTAAAGGAATTGTTATTATTTCTCTACACAGCACAGAAAGGGCACATAAGAGAACAATTATGAATGATTTTATGGCAGATAATAAGTAGCTACTCTATATATCCATAAAGGGATGGTTTATACTTCCTTTCCACCACTGAATGTGGAAGAGAGCTGGATAACAACAGATTCCTTATAGGGAAGGTTGGTAGTAAAATCAGCTAATAAGAAATAATGAGAAATCTCATTCTCTGGATACATATACACACTAAAAATTTATACATATATACACCAATTTTATATATAAGTTATGTGTAAATATGTATGTGTATATATATGTACACACACACACACACACACACACACACTGAGTAGCCAGATTTTTATGATCTCTGAATGCATAATAATCTGGCCACTCAGTGTATATCTTATATAATAATTCTATATAATAAAAGACTAATATACAAATTGTCCACTCAACCAGGACTACCCATGTCCTCTCCTACTGGCCAGGATGACCGGGCCCCACCCATGCACAAATTCATGCACTGGAGCCCTCTCTCTCTCTCTCTCTCTCCATATAAATACACACACACACACACACACACACACACACACACACGAGTGGCCAGATTATTATGTGTTCAGAAATGCTGCATGTACATATGAAATATAGGTACTGAAAATATACATACTGAGAAAAAACCCCACATACCATATATTTTTTCCTGTCTGCCTGGGCTGAGTTACTGCAGTCCTGCCAAGGGTATGGTGTGACCTGCTAACCTCTGGGTGGCTTTCTCAGGTTTTAGAGCTGTCTGTCCAAGAATTTATGACCCCTGTACTTTATTCACCCCGAGCTCTCTCTCTCTCTCTCTCTCTCTCTTTTTTTTTTTTGGTGTAAAGCCTACCCAGGGATCTCTTTTTAGTGGAGAGGCTGCTAATTGATTTTAAAAATACATTTCGTCCCCGGTCCCTAATTGACTGATGGAACAGCTGTTGGTCTGACAAAATCCAGGCAGAAAGCGGTTCCCACTGTGGGGTGGTCCGCTCCCGCCCATCACTGCCTTGCGAGGCCCTGCAAAGCGCCCCTCCCCCTCCCAGCGGCCGGGCCTGCCCTTTAAACGCATTTTCTCACGCCTTTAGAATGATGCCACCGCCGGCATCCATCAGGTAGAGGGTTATCAGCATTGGCTCTTAATGAAAAACTTAAAGTTGTTTTTTTTTAACAATTGAACAGTTCTAAGAGTTTAAAATCAGGCGTCTGCTTATCAGTTACATAATTCTTCAGATAATGAACATTTTGATGTCCAATGACACTTCAGTGGGTTAATAATAAAAATGATTTTTTAAAAATATATTTTTTTGATTTTTTACAGAGAGGAAGGGAGAGAGATAGAAAGTCAGAAACATCTATGAGAGAGAGACATTGATCAGTTGCCTCCTGCACACCCCACACTGTGGAGATGTGCCCGCAAGCAAGGTACATGCCCCCAACCGGAATCAAACCTGGGACCTTTCAGTCCGCAAGCTGATGTTCTATCCACTGAGCCAAACCGGTCTTGGCTAAAAATGATTTTTTGTTTGTTTTATAGCAGAATCACATTTCCTGAGTCTATATTACCTTTACAAATAGGACAGCATATTAAAAGCACTAAACTCTACCACTACGAAGTCATATACTCGTTTCCTCAAAATAGGTATAGCTACTACCACCTAGTATTGATTCATATTTGGTAGCATGGGCAAAAATCCCAAACAATTAGAGGGGCACTAGATAAACAGATAAACACAATGCCGATCAATGCAAATGACATCTCACGTAGAGTGCTCTCAGACTGAAGGGTGCAAGGATGAATTAAGCAAACTCTATTTGTATTATGCACCTCAAGGAATGAACTCAAGCCAGGACCCCAGCATCCTGAGGAGACGGAGTGAGGACATATATTTTTTTAGTCGCCATAGAAGTAAGAATCAGAAACATTCTGTCCTCTGTAGTGTGAGAGAGAGAATCTAGTAGTTTTGAAACAGTCAGTACAGCCTCAATAGGCATTAATCAGCCACTTGCAAATCATTGTGACTAGCAGGGGGCATAGGTCAATGGCGGTGTTTGAGTTGACTGTTAATTGGGTTCCAGTCCCTTTTGAGCCCCTGTGGCTCTAGCTATGCAGGATTCTGTAGGGGTCCCCCAGAGATGACTCTGGGGGTCTGTTTTTCTCTGACTCCTTCCTGCTGCCTAGGCCAGCTGTGACCGGAGTGGCAGTCAGGACTTGTGTACTCGCTAGCCGTGTCATATGACTTTCACTGGGTTAACTCATGTCTCTGTGCCTTCGCTGACTTGTTCGCAAAAGTATTGCTCGCTGGAACCGGTTTGGCTCAGTGGATAGAGCGTCTGTAGACTGAAAGGTCCCTGGTTTTATTCTGGTCAAGGGCATGGACCTTGGTTGCGGGCACATCTCCAATAGGGGGCATGCAGGAGGCAGCTGATCCATGTCTCTCTCATCGATGTTTCTCTCTCTCTATTCCTCTCCCTTCCTCTTTGTAAAAAATCAATAAAACATATTTTTTAAAAAAGTGTCTCTTACCTTCTCTTTCTATATTAAAGACTGGTGGCTTTAATTTTTTTTTCAATCAGTAAATTGTCGTTCAAACGCGTTCCTGCCGAGAAGTCCCCTGTGTAACTATATCAAGCACCCAGGAGTGGATTCTCTCTGTAAAAAGATGTGGGGGTGGGGGGGAAGGAAGGGGGGTAGCTGAGTTTCCTAAATACTCTGTCTCCCTGCCCCTTGGTAGCCCTGGGGGAACCGGAACAAACTCCTTTAAGACCATTAGGCCGTATGATCTACAGGCTCCCTTCCCACCATAAGACACAGCCTTGTCCTGCCAGTGTTGCTCAGTGGTTAGCGTGTCAGTCCAGGAACTGAGGGGTCATGGGTTTGATTCTTAGCCAAGGGCATATACCTGTGTTGTAGGTTTGATCCCCGATCCAGGTCGGGGCACATGCAGGAGGCAACCAATCGATGTGTCCTCTCTCTTCCATTCGTGTTCCTCTCTCTCTCCTTCCCTTCCACTCTCTCTAAAAATCAACTGGAAAAAAAATATCTACAGGTGAGGATTAGTGACAACAACAAAATACACAGAAACACCGATGAGAGATAAACATCCATCAGCTGCCTCCTGCACACCTCCTACCAGGGATGCGCCCGCCACCAAAGTACATGCCCTTGACGGGAATCGAACCTGGGACCTTTCAGTCCACAGGCCAATGCTCTCTCCACTGAGCCAAACCGCTTTCGGCCCAATATCCATGATTTAGACAACTCTGTGCTTATTTTTCATAGCCATAACAGAAATCATTTATCCGTGTGAGGTTTAAAATATTCAATATCAACCCGTCAAAGGCAAGTTCACTATATGTTTCTGCCTGGACTCACTGGAGCAACATTATGTGTAGCAACGTGGATGTACTTAGATACCTTCGGGCACGTGTCTATACCTACAGGAGGAGAGGAAGGTGCTGAGAGATCAGATGGAACAGCCTGGGATCTGACAAGACTATTCAATTCGATTCCAATCCCTGATCATTTAGGGGCACCCACTGTGTGGAAGCCTCTGTCCAAAACTTGCCCGGCTCCTGAGGGTCACCAGGATGAGCCACAGACTCCTTTCTCCTTTTATTTTGGAAACCTCCCCTGTCTGAGATTTTAACTTTTTAACGCATCTGAAGTCTAAAAAGTGTGAAGGTACCTCGGGAACCATTGGCCTGGAGCACAGAGAGCACATAAATCAAAAAAAAAAAAAATGTCATTGAAAAGGTCAAGCATCTCGTGGCCGCGTAGGGGGGGATGTGGGCCGGGGTCAAGCAGCCTGCCCTGAGTGGAGCGCAGCTTGGTTCTCTGTTTATTAGCGCTGACCTGTCTATACTAATGGCTTTAGCCAGAGCGGACGTGAGTGGGGGTCAGGAAGTGGAGTCACTCCGTCTCAGACTGCCGCCCTCATGAATATTAATGCCGCCTTCCACCGGCGCATGTTGGTCCGGCACAGCCTGGGAGCTGAACGCACACTTATCACATGTCACATGTCACATGTCCATTGACAACAAGGCCCCGTGGCTCATATGACATCCTGTGCCTTACGTTTTATCCACCGAAGAGGAATTTCCTTTCCTCAAAGTCACAGGCATGACTTTGTGTGTTTCCCCAAGAGGTATGTCTTCTTTTTAAATTGATTGATAGAGAGAGAGAGAGACAGACAAAGAGAAAGAGAGAGAGGAGTTGAGGGGGGGGGGGAGGAATATCAATGTGAGCGAGAAACACCCCTCAGGTGTGAATTAGTACTTACATGTTTGGTAAGCTCGAGGAATGTATGCTTTTCATTATTTTAGTGAAATTGAAGAACGGGAAGCTAGCTATATTTATTTATTTTTATTTATTTTTAAAATATATTTTATTGATTTTTTACAGAGAGGAAAGGGAGAGGGATAGAAAGTCAGAAACATGGATGAGAGAGAAACATTGATCAGCTGCCTCCTGCACACCCCCTATTAGGGATGTGCCCGCAACCAAGGTACATGCCCTTGACAGGAATCAAACCTGGGACCTTTCAGTCCGCAGACCGACGCTCTATCCACTGAGCCAAACCGGTTTCGGCCCAGCTATCTTTAACCTGGCACATTGCTCACGCTATGTGAGGCTCGCCACACCTTGCCGCAATCAATTCCCACTCGAGGTTTTGCTCGCATTAAACGCCGCCGTCACATTTTCCCCCTAAGTGGGAAGCGAAGGGAAAATACGGATCGGGAGTCCCGTGTGTATGTGAGCCACCGTGAGAACTCACCCACGGGGAGTCTGACCGGCTCCTTCCCGGGGCTAGACCACGCCGCGAGCTTCCTGCATCGCAGGCGTTCCTGGCCGAAGGCGGGAGAGAGTTCTGTGCGGCCTCCCGTGATGGATGGGCCTGCCAGGGTGACTGGCTGTGGGAGCACTTGGGCTTTGGTGACTGGGGGTGGGGTGGGGGGAGAGGATGGATGTGTGAAAAGTCGAGGGGGCCCAATTAGAGAGAGAGGCCCTGAGAAAAATGTAAAGAAAAAACACCCATCCTGCTGAGCGGCAGGCATTTTTGCTGGATGACAAATGTCTGGAGTTCTCAGATTTACAGAAAGCGAGCACTGCCCTGGTCTCGGCGCCTCTGTCATGGAGGTGCCTGCGCTGGGGAGAGAGACCATCTGGAAGGGGTGCTGTTTGCTGCCTGGAGGCTGGGGGGCTCCCACAGCCTGGGGGTGACAGGGGGGCAATCGTCTTAGGAGGGGTGCTGGCATGCGGGGCGCTGCTGTGCATGTGAGTCAGATGGGTGACAGGCTTTCTGAGAACCTCTCAGCTCCGGCTGGTGTCTCCGCTCCATCTGAACCGAGGGATGGAGGCGATTTTGCCCCTTTGAGGTGGGTCAGACATCAAGGCTGGTGATGCACGCGGTGGGGCTGATGCTCCCTGCGGGCCCCCAGAAAGCCGCCCGGCCCCCTGCCCTCTGCAGCTCCCCCCGGGCGGGAGGAGACACGCTTCAGAGATGAAACATCTTCCTCCCGTTGCTAACGAGACCAGGTCCTCCTGCCCTTTGCCGTATCGCTTCAGCGGAGTTGTCACCTTGCAGGGCATTAATTGGACTGCAGGTGCACAAAGCAGGGCTTCATCAGCCAGACGTTTCAAAGCTTTCTTGACCCGAAAAGGGGCCTGTACGTTAGCCCGTTAGCGGGAGGGGAGTCAAAATACAGTGGTACCTGGAGATCTGAGTGCCTTAACAGGGCGAGCCGTCGGGCGAGCAATTTTTGCTTTGAAATACGAGCAACAGTTGAAATAGGAGTCATCACGCGGATCCGCTGGCTGCACACGACCCACCAGTTTACCATGACTCCAGCGTCTCATAGTTTCCCACGCCGCAAGGTTACGGAAGGAATTAAACTCGTATCTCGAGGCACCACTGTAAGTCTGATGCAGGAACACTGCCCATGTGCCCGGGCATCTTCCTGGCAGAGCCGAGGAGGCACACCGTCTGCAAACCCTCATCCACAGGCCGGGCGGGGTTGCGGGGAGATTAGGAAAACAATCGGCACCTCCTGGTGCCAGGCGATGTCAACAGCGGACAATCAGGGCCGCCCTCTGCTTTGTCCCGCGGAGCCCGCAAAGCCACCGTGAAATGGGATTGGCGGGCCTTTCGGTGCCTCTGAGCGTTCATTCTCTGACCCCGGCGGAGGGAGGGCAGGCCGCCTCCGCCCCCCGCGGCCGGCAGCTGGACACGAGCCTGCGGGGGGCCAGACTCCCTCCCCCCCTCCCCTGGCTGCTCAGTGTGTGCGTGTCTGTGTGAGCAAGTCTCACGCCATCCATTTCTTCTTCCCCTGGAGTTCCACCAGGAAGGAGAGACAGGCCAGTCTGTTTCCAAAGGCTTCCTGACTTACAATGTGACAATTCTGCATCGAAGCTGTTCAGGAGGAATTGAATGAGAGGTGGTCTTTCCTCAGGCGCACCTGCTCTCCAGCAGGAGGGGGCTGAGCTCGGTCCCGGGTTGACTGGGTGTCCCCCAGAAAGGGCCATCCATGCACATGGGATGGGTGGGGAACCTCCGTTACAGAGCGTTCTGCTCTCCCCAACAAAGGCAAGTGCTATGTATGTTCAAATGTCAAATCCCCTCCACTGGGCATGACACGTGTTTTGAAAACAACCTTTCTAGCACATAGTCCCTGGGTTTGAAGAACTTACTAACCTTCCGTGAATGGCAAGTAGAAAAAGGAATATGAATTGTGTAAATGTCCGTCTTCTGCATCTCACAAAATTATCCTTCGTGTCAAAGATGTGAATGATGCCTTTCGTTTTTAAAATTCTGCCATTTACTACTTCTTGAGCTTCTACGGTTGATAAAGCAAAGACAAGACTAAAAAATATATATACCCGTATTTTCTGGCATTTAAGACAACTGGGCGTATAAGATGACCCCCAACTTTTTCAGTTAAAATATAGAGTTTGGCCGGGACCAGTTTGGCTCCGTGGATAGAGAGTCGGCTTGGGGCCTGAAAGGTCCCAGGTTCAATTCCGGTTGGGGGCATGTACCTTGCTTGCGGGCACATTCCACTGTGGGGCGTGCAGGAGGCGGCTGATCTATGTCTCTCTCTCATCGATGTTTCTGACTTTCTCTCTCCCTTCCTCTCTGTAAAAAATCAATAAAATATATTAAAAAAAATAAAATAAAATATAGAGTTTGGGGTATACTGCCCTATATTTTGACACCTGGCGTATAAGACGACCCCCGACTTTTGAGAAGATTTTTCCTGGGTTCAAAAGTTGTCTCCTACGCCGGAAAATACGGTATATAATCAAAGATTAGGTGATCAATAGCACATTTCTTCTCCATCCGATTATTTCTTCCCTGTACAAAATTCCTGTTTGGTTTTTCAGTTATTCCAGATGTCAGAATGATAGATACGAGAGTGTAACCAGCTAACGAGGGGAATCTCTGTCTAATAATATTCAGTGGAAAGATTCCGAATGATGCTTTCTGATGGATTAAACTTCCCCCTGTTCTGCCTCATTAGGGTCCTCCCGATGTGATCCAATCCAAACCTATTACTTAATATACATCTAACAGTAAAACTGCATAAATGTTCACCAGTACAATAGAAGCTAAATGAGCAGTTTCAGATAATTTAATTAAGTTGTAGGTCTTCTAATATAATTGCATAAGTATGTGAACTTTTAACTTGTGTTAACTCAATTTCCTCATGCTTTCATTTACCATTTGTGGGGGACATTACGGTGATTAGCCAAAGTCCTTCCAGCTCCTAATGTTCCCCATAAATTTTGATTTAAATTGACTGTCACTTTTCTCGCTATAATAAAGTAGATATTTGACATCTCAAGAAAAAAAAAAAAAAAGAAGAAAGAAAAGAACCCTGGTCTAGTATATGACGTTGTCAAAAAGTGGAATTTCTTTTCTCTGTCATACAAAACCCACATAAAATTGACCTTCATGAAGGCCATTAAGATTAGTCAGAATGCAGTGGGTTGAATACTACACATTCGTAGACACGTTTATAACTTTTTTGGAATTTTTTGGAAAAACAATACCCTTGATAGTGAAAACACACATGATATCAAATTCCCATCTCATTGTGAACTGGGTGGCTCTCCACATCTATTGGTGAGTGTGTCAGCCTTCAGGAGCCCAGGGTAGGAAGATAGAAAACTCACTCCGTTGAGGTCAAAGACAAGAGTAGGCCAGATGGGTAACCCGCACTCTCTCAGCTCAGGTAAACTAAAGTAAATAACGAATTATACCACTCTGAACCTTTTCAAGGAATTTATTTATCTTGAACCCAATTTTTGAACAAGTCAACTTCTGTTCTTATAAAGTTATATTGACCCCTGACTCTCTTTAATTCCAACTAAGTGACTCAGGCGATTAGGTTTTGCGATCGCCAGTTACTGTCCCTGATGTTATCTGGACATTCCAAAAATAGAGGCCTCCGCTCCGTGTCTGGAGTGACCTGAAAAATGCAGGGAGGGTAGCGGGTCTGGTTTCCAGGGTCAGTGTTGGACACTCTGTACCGGATGGACGAGAGACGGTGGGGCAGCCAGAACCATTTGGAAGCATCAGGAAGGCTGGGAGTGACTGCAAGCAAGGGCCAAGGAATGTCAGGCCCTCTGGCTAACGGTTTCCCATAAACGGCTGCTTTCGCAGTGTGTTTGGCCTTTTTAAAGCACTTTCTCTGTCCGATGCAGCCCTCCGCTGTAGAACCTTCCTGGCACCTATTCCAGAGGAAGGTCACTTTAAGTAATAGTAAGATTAACGGACATTTACTGGGCATTGACTGTATGCTAAGCAATTTATCAGCATGCTTTTTATTTATTCATGCAACGAACTCTTGAATTAGCAACCATGAGGACCCCTGTTTTCTACGTGGGACACCTGAGGCACAGCGAGAATTAAACTAGCAAAGGTGGCAAGGAAGGCAACCCGATTTTAGAGTCGATGTTCTTAGCCAGGCCATTGAAGTGGCATCATCGCAGCTGTGTTTCCCCTATTGGATGGCAGTAGAGTGAGACACGCATACATATTTATGAATATGCAATGGATATTCATATGTATGAACATTGAGTTCTCTATCTTAAGGTAAATGTTTTCTTGTAACCTAAGTAGTGCATGATTGTAAAACAAGTTAGACAAATGGAGATAAACCGAATGAAGAAAATGAAAATTGTTACTCATTTCACTACCTAGAGATGACTGCTTGTAGGATTTTCCTTTATATCCAAGTAGTCTTTTATAGCTGTCTTAAAAATAAGAGTGTAATGAGGCTGAGTATGATCTTTGTAACTTTTTAAAAATATATATATTTCATTGATTGTTTACAGAGAGGAGGGGAGAGGGACAGAGAGCCAGAGACATCTATGAGAGAGAAACATTGATCAGCTGCCTCCTGCACACTCCCCACTGGGGATATGCCCACAACCAAGATACGTGCCCTTGACCGGAATCCAACCTGGGACCTTTCAGTCTGCAGGCCGACGCTCTATCCATTGAGCCAAAGTGCTTTCAGCATCTTCATAACTTCTGATTGAATACTCTATCAGGAGCATCTCCCGACATCCTGAAATACATTGCCCTGGCATCTCTGAGAGCAAGCCCTTGACTGTTTTGATTTTGAGAGAAATCAAGGGCAACATTTGGCAGCACCCAGCCTCCACCTGACCCTCGCGTGTGGTCTCCTCTGGAACTCTCTTTGTTGCTGGTGTTTTAAAGTGGGTTTTGCAGAGGGGAGAGGGGTCCAGGGTATTACCAGAACCCATGTAGCATGCTCATGCACAGAGACTCGCTGTTCAGCTACATACGCTTTTCACCTCCCGTATCTCTGCATTGTAGGGACAAGCCAATACTTTCCCCATTAGGTTTTGCCACCGAGTCCTTACTGGCAGGTAAACGGGTAAGATAATTGCTAACCACGGAGCAGTGCGAAGCCTTGGGGACGGGGCTACGGGATTCCTGACCTTTCCTAGAGAGCCCTGGTCACCCGGTTGCCTCCCTCCCCGACTGTGCCCGAGGGGAAAGGGTGGAAGTGACATCTCCATCGAGACCTCCCCGGTCACATGCAATCAGGTTGACTGAAAGCTCTCGGGGAGCTGACGTGCAGCCTCCTCCGTGGGCAGCGCACGCTGGCCGGAGAGACATGACTGATGAGGAGTCAGCGCTCCCCCCGTTCCCAGACAACCGTCTCAACATCTCATTTAAAGCGGCAGCAGCGAGTGAAGGTGGGTTCTGAATTATGTATTAAACGGAGCTTCCCAAGATAGCTTTGGTTGAGCGTTTCAGCCAAGTGTCTCTGCAACATCCACCTGCGCGCCCCTTCTCTCATTTGCTGCTCTGCTTGTCACTTCCTATTAGGTTTCACTCGTGACTGTGTGGCAGGCCAGCACCCGACACTGAACCTTTCACTCCCAACCACCGCCCTGCCCCCTTCCGTCCGCTGGCTCTCCATTCTCTGTCTGGAGCCACAGAAGCTGCCAGCATCTCCCATTCTCTGCAGAGCACAGGAACGCTGTCTGCCAACGTTGATGAAACTGCAAATTGGTACACAGTGTCCGGTGGGGAACAGTGAGCCTGGTCAGCCCCCCTCCGGTGTGGAAGGCCCAGTCACAGTCTCACTAATCACCACTAATGGAGGCGGTGTCGCTCACTGCACTCTTCAGAGTCATCAAGGCTGCTGTCCAAAAGACTCCCTGGGACTTAGCTGTGGGTGCCAAGAGGAGGTCTTGGGACCTGACTATCTTATTTTTATTTTTATTTTTTAAAATATATTTTATTGATTTTTTACAGAGAGGAAGGGAGAGGGATAGAAAGTCAGAAACATCAATGAGAGAGAGACATCGATCAGCCGCCTCCTGCACGCCCTACACTGGAGATGTGCCCGCAAGCAAGGTACATGCCCCGGACCGGAATCGAACCTGGGACCTTTCAGTCTGCAGGCCGACGCTCTATCCACTGAGCCAAACCGGTCCCGGCCTGAATATCTTTTAAAGCTCTACACTCCCTGTGGGACAAGGTCCCATGTCTCCCAGCCCCCACTCTTCATTCCATTCATTTCTACAACCAATAAGATCAACTAAGTCCTGTTAGAGCTACCTCCTACAGACTGACAAAGTCGGTTTCTCTCTCACCATTTCCACTGCTACTCACCACGGAGCTCTACATGGACACCTGCAATTGCAGAGCAGCTTGTCTCTGCATGTTGACATCATTCCTTAACACAGTTATCCATGATCATCAGAGTGATCGTTTTTATAAAAAAATTATCTTTATTGTTGAAATATTAGATATGCCTCATTTTCCCCCTCATTGATCCCCTCCACCCATGACCTCCTCCCAGGCCCTCACCACATTATTGTCTGTGTCCATGGGTTATGAATATATGTGCCAGAAACCAAACATTGTCTCACTCAGAGAGATGTGGACAGGAGACCAGAAGGCTGGTCCACCTTCATTGCTCTGAAAGGTCAGAGCTAATCACTCACTGTTTAGTGGAAACATTGTTAGCTGAAGCAGCCTCTGCCTGTTTGTTTCATGTAAACTTCTGTTCTGGGAATTTCCTGCCTAAAGGCTATGGGTGTGTCCCAGAGTCTTAATAAAAGGGAGAAAAAGGCCAGAGCAAGGGGTAGTCCTTTCAACTAGAGGAAGGCTCCTGCCTGGTCCCCCCAATATTGCCAAATCAATACTTTTCTAATCTCTCTTTTCATTTGTGTGCTGCCTCCTCCAGAACCCAAACTCTGAACTGGGAATCCTGAACCATGCGGGATGTGAAAGGGGCTCCCAAATATATGCATATAAGTTTTCAGGTTAATCTCTTCCCAACCTCTAATCTCTCCTTCCCTCAATGAACCAAATGAACTGGTGAACAAAATAGATCCAGAAACAAAGAAGCATGGAACAGAGTAATCTTTTTCAGAAATGTAAATGAGGCCATGTTGAAACTTTATGTGACTTAGGAGGAGGATATTTCTACATCCCAATTTGCTGAAATTGTACCAGTTTTTGCTAATAATAATTATTAAGGACTCATCACTCTCAAGACTGTTATGCTTTAGAGGACAAATTATATGGTCATGTTGCTTTTGAGGCCTGAGCTCACTGGCCTCTGTCTATCTCTGTTGCTGGATCTTTCTGAGTTAAAGTGACAATGTCCTAACGTCCTAGGTGGACCACATTCCCTTCCACCCGGAGTACATGCTGTTCCTTCTTTCAGGAATGCTCTTCAAATCCTCTTTCCCTTCTAATTCCTACTCATTCTTCTGATCCGACCAGAACACAAAAGGCAGGAACTTATTTCTGCTTAGATCACAACCGTATTAAATAGTGCCTGACACATAACAGGCACTGAATAAATAATGGCGGAATAAGTGAATCTCAGGCTAGTTCCTCAAGGAAAACCTCCCTGTCTTTCCTTCTCACCTACAATTTGTTGGGTTTCTGTATGAAATGTTATAAAACCATACACTTCCTTTCAGAACACGGACCTCACTTTGTGACCATACAATCATTGTTTTAGTAGACATGGACTTGAATGGGAGCAAGGATCTTTTCTGTTGGGCAGCTAGACTCGAGAGAAGGAATAAAAGCAAGCAAAGCATAGTATTCACATGTTTAAAATTTACATGTATACAGAGGTTAGCTGGATCTCCTAATGTGTCCTTTGTATTTTTTTCTATCTCTCTCCCTCTTCTTTCCTCTCCGAAATCAACTCAGTTCCATACACATACTTTCCTGTGTGTATCCTGTTCCACATTAATCTAAAAACACGAGTTGAATGAGTAAATGAACGAACATTATGCCAACAGCATTCTAGTAGGTATTTTAGCAGCTCTTAGAAAAACGAGATATTGTCTTATCCTCTAGAAGCCGATAAGGTAGTCGGGGGAGAGAAAAGACAAAAATACACAAGTAGGTGGCAGTGCAAGATGATGATTGACTCAAGGCCCTAGAAATGATATAGATCAACCCTAACTCATCAAAGCAGCATTAAGTGATGATCACAGTGATAGTGATCATGACAATCACATGAGTTGTCTGCATAGCAAGTAGTTGTACAAGTTCAAAAGTGAAAAATCCCGCTGTGTCCCTGAGTGTCAAGTAAAGAAGTAAAGAAGAAGTAAAACTTGAATTCAGTTTTGAAAAACTCATTCTCTAACAGGCGCTTCTTAAGTATTTTCATACAAGACCCAGTCCTTGCCCATGAAGATTAGGGATTGGCAAAGATGGCCTCCTGATTTCCTAAATAAAGATTTCTGGGATATAGTCACACCCATTTATCCACATCTTGTTGGTTTTCACAACATCACATGCGAACTGAGTAATTGCAACAGAGATCATATAGAGAACGTTGGCTATCTGGCCCTTTACAGAGAAGGTTGGGTAGCTGCCAGGTTAAATCCTCAGGGTTGAGTGGGGGAGACAGCTGTAGAACACCTACAATTGCGGGAGACCTGGGTTGAGAAGAGGTATGTCAGGAGCTTCGTGGAGGAGGAGTTGACAAGGATAGGAGAGCTTCATTAGTCAGGAAAGGGCGCCCAGAAGTATGAGTGATGTCTTGAAGGATCAGAGAATCAGCGGGAATTTGATTACAAAGAAATAAGAAGGAAAAAGAAGATACATGAAAAAGTAAGGTGAGAATGCAGGAAAGAACACATCCGACTTGGGAGGAAATATCTAGAACGTCCAGCTGAGACCATGGGTGCTCAGTGGGATATCCAGGGTGAAAACTTCATTTAATGTGGCCAGAGGGAGGACACAGAGAACCCTGAATGGTTCGCATTCACCAGAGAGATCCAGGGGGCTTTTGTCCAGAGCAATGAGATGAAGAAAGGGAATGGACTTTCAGGCTCTGGTTCCTGTGACATGGAATGGGAGAGGACCTGGGAGACCAGGATGTGTATTGAAGAGGATAGAAGATCCTGGAGAGCAAATTTATCCCAGAGAGGAATCTCTGCCCACATGGTGTTTGAACATGGAATAAAGTGAGCTGACTACATTTATAAAAGCCTATTTTACACTAAAAAAAATCTAGATGTCGACAGTTTATGACAACAGCATTCTGGTAGGTATTTTAGCAGTTCTTAGAAAAATGAGATGTTATCTTATTCTGTTCTACTTAGATAGCAGACTATGTCCTTCATTAGAGAACAAATCATGCCCTGCTTTAGAGAACCCTCTACAGCAGTGGTTCTCAACCTGTGGGCCGCGACCCCTTTGGGAGTCAAACAACACTTTCATTGAGTCGCCTAAGACATCCTGCATATCAGATATTTACATTATGATTCATTAACAGTAGCACAATGACAGTGATGAAGTAGCAACAAAAATAATTTTATGGTTGGGGTCACCTCAACATGAGGAACTGTGTTAAAGGGTTGAGGCGTTAGAAAAGTTGAGAACCACTGCTCTACAGCCTACAGAAAAGTAGGCCCGGCTTTTTTCAACAGTTTCTTTAAAAAGCAGAATACCCACCCAGCCAGTATGGCACAGTGGTTCACAGAGCAACCATCTATGAATCAGGAGGTTAGGGTTTGATTCCCAGTCTGGGCTCATGCCCGGGTTGCGAGCTGGATCAACAGTAAGGGGCAGGCAGGAGGCAGCTGATCAATGGTTCTCTCTCATCACTGACATTTCTGTCTCTCTCTTCCTCTTCTTTGCTCTAAAACCAATTATAAAAAAAGAAGAAGTATACCTGCTTACACTGGGCCTGCGTTCTTAAAGGAGGACGGATTGCTGGTGACTTGCCCTGTGGGGTGTTGGCCAGAGCAGGCTCCTTTAATCGTGTAACATAACCGCTGTGGGCCTTGGAGGTGGTGGCCCGTTAGACCAAATCCAGACATACAGTCTGAGAAGTCTTTAACTAGAAGAGAGCCTATACATTCGCCTTTCTTTCCTGCCCCGAACTCTTCTCTACCGACTGCTCCTTTTGAAGGTTGAAGATTCATCTCTTTCATTTTTTTCCCCAACATCAAAGTTTCCTTCTCTGCCCCCTGTCCCCCAATGCTAATTAGGCCAGTTGTTTTCTCCCCCATACAGTGAGTAGATGAATTCGTGTGTTTTGTAAAAATTTATCTTTATTGTTGAAAGTGTTATAGATGTCCCTCCTACTTCCCCCATTGACCTTCTCCCCCCTCTCCTTTTTTCTCCCCTACCCCACTCCCACATATTCTCCACACTATTGTCTTTGACCCTCGGTCATGCCTAGACACATATCAATTCTCTGGTTAATCTCTTCCTGTGCCCACTCCTCCTTCCTCTGAGATTCCTCAGCCTGTTGCAGGCTTCCGTGTGTGGACCCATTTCGTTCATCAGTGTATTTTCTTCATGAGACTCCATACATGAGTGAGATCATGGGATACTTGTCTTGCTCTGACTGACTTATTTCACTCAGCATAATACTCTGCAGGTCCCTCCATTCTGCACTTCCTTCATTTTTAGACACTGAGGATGTGTGTGTGTGTGAGTGTGTGTGTGTGTGTGTGTGTGTGTGTGTGTGTGTGAGTGAGAGAGAGGAGAGAGAGAGAGAGAGAGAGAGAGAGAGAGAGAGAGAGAGACTTCTAATTGGATTATGACAGATCTTGTAGGTGAGCATCTGTGTTGGAAACCAAAACATTGTTCTCACTAAATGGATGTAAACAGGAGGCTAGAAGGCTGGTCAACCTTGAAGCTCTGAAAGATCAAAACCAGCCACTCCCTATCTAATTAAGACAATGAACTTGCACATCAAATAATCATGTCAATCCTGACTGATAAGATAATCTCCTTTTTACTGGAATTGCCTGCTTCAGGGCAAAGGGTGTATCCCAAACCTAAATAAAAGGGATGGCAAGGCCAAAGGAAGGTGGCAGTCCTTTCCACTAGAGGAAGGCTCCCGCCTGGCCCCCAATATTGCCAAATTAATATTTTCTAGTCTCTCATTTCGTTTGCGTGCGGCCTCCTTCAGAACCCGAACCCCGAACCGGGAACCCTGAACCACGCGGGACATGGAAAGAGGTTCCCACACATCTGCCTTGAGTTAAGGCCTGTGATGTAATCCCATTGCAGAATATCTTCCTCTTTTTTCTTCCCCATTCACTTCTCCCAGAACACGCCTTACCTGCGAACCACACATTCTACCTGTGCACCACCCACTCGCACCCGCTCCTCTTCCCCTAAGATGGCAGGTTCCATCTGCTCCTCCTTGCCGAGAGGACCGCGACAGATTTTGTTTATGCTTCTCAGTAGCGTCTCATTTTTAATTCTTCCTCAAACAAAAACTGTTTCTCCCGAGAAAGTCTTTTTAAGAGTGTAGCTGGGGGTTTCGTTTCCAAGTGGATTCTTTAAATTCCTCCCTGTGATGCGTCTCTCCCTCTGCCTGGCTGTTAAAAATAGGCTGAAAGGCACTGCAGAATGACTGGATGCCGTGTGATTCCCAGCGAATGAGATGCTCTCAGTGACAGATCATCTGTCTGCATTGGGGCAGAGCTGGGGTGCTCCCGGTCCCCCCCGCCCCCGAACCCCGAGCTTACAACACTGAGCCAGGAGGGGAGCAGGCCTCACGATGGATGCTGCTGATCCAGCGCTACGCACGCAGGACCAGGTGTAAAGCCGCTTGTGATCTGGTTACATGTGTTTTATGTTTTGAGAAATATGACTCGGCCCTTGAAACGCAGTTTAGGTCAGAGTTCTGGGTCAAAAGCAGCTTTTCGGGGCTGGGTCGCTGCCAGAGACCCGGGAACTAACTCTTAGGGTTTTATAAAATTGCTTATCAGAGCATTTCTATGCTACTGAGGACCACGGGTAAGGTCGCATCCTGGTTGGAAAAGGCTAGCCACACACCTAATGTGGCGACCTTGACTTTGCCCAGCCTGGTCTGCAACGTGAGGGACGGGTAGAACAGATGATGCTCAGGTGTTCGGTGCCGAGCCTGGGCGTTCAGAGACGGAGGGCGGAGCCAGGCCTGTCCCCCGGGAATCTCGGTTTTCCTGAGGACTGAGCCACGCTGCCCGGGGCCAGGAGCCGCTGAAAGCCCCCGAGTCTCCCCAGGGTCACGGTGGAGGTGGGCCAGACTGTGTTAGACGGAAAGTCTGCGTGATGAAGTGAAGAAAGTCTGGCTTTGCTTTCAGACAGACGGAGGCCCGCATTCAAGCCCTCTAACCTCATTCACTCCGTGCCTCTGCCTCTGGTTTCCTGTCCTGCCGAGGAGGGTAATTCCTGGTACATTAGTCAGCCTGCGCGGCCAAGTCAGTGCCACAGAGCGGGCCCTGGCGTGCCTATGCGTGTGTGTGTGTGTGTGCATGTGTATGTGTAGAGCATATAAGCATATATCCGTCTCTCTGTAAAGAAAGACAGCCCAGCCGAGACCGGTTTGGCTCAGTGGATAGAGCGTCGGCCTGTGGACTGAAAGGTCCCAGGTTCGATTTCCAGTCAAGGGTATGTATTTTGGTTGCGGGCACATCCCCAGTGGGGGGCGTGCAGGAGGCGGCTGATCGATGTCTCTCTCTCATCGATGTTTCTAACTCTCTATCCCTCTCCTTTCCTCTCTGTAAAAAATCAATAAAATATATTTTAAAAAAAAAGAAAAAAAGAAAGAAAACAACCCAGCTAGTGTGGTTCAGTAATGGAGCATGGACTTATGAACCATGAGGTCCCAGTTCGATTCCCTGTCAGGGCACACGCCCTGGTTGCAGGAGGCAGCTGATCCATGATATTGTCCCATCATTGATGTTTCTTTCTGTCTCTCTCTTCCTTCCTCTCTGAGATCAACAAAAATGTATTTAAAAAATAAAGTGAGACAGACAAAGACAGCGATACAGAGGAGGAGGGTCCCCGCAGGGACGTGGGAGTTGCCAGGCACCCGGAAGGCATGTCAGGGGTGAGGGGTACCTTGCTAGAAAGAAGAGCATCGTGAGCAGGCAGCAATGTCCCCAGCTGTGTGTGTATAATCAGACCCTAATGGCACTATTCATCATCGTCACTGGGATGAGCTCCTAATGAATAGAACTTTTCTTCCCAATGTGTGACACCATCTGAAACTTTAGTAAACTTTCTAAATAATAGTAATAAAAAACACTCTTTTGAATGTGATTTTAGCTTTCCATAACCACAAGGCCACCTTTTAAAAACCCGGAAGTAGAATGTTTGGCCAAAGGAGATGAATGACGCAGAAGAGATATCAAGCGTGCTCACTATGGAATTTAGGAACAATGAGAATGGACAGAAAGTGCAAGCTCACGTTGAACCTGCAATTACTATGCATGGTCCAGGAGCTCTCTGAGCTGGTATGAGAGTAATTAAATGGTTTACACGCAGAGATGCCTGCGTCTTTCCCATGTAACAGACATGCCAATCCACAGTGTAGATTTATGTGTACTAACCAGTGTTTCAGGCACCAGGTCACATGAGGACACTTTTGGCAGTAAAACCGCCATCTACACATAGATGTCGATATTCTTCGAATAGAATGCCCCCGCTGGATTTCTATTGGTACAGGATTTTTCCTCTTGGGAAAACGGGAAGAAGGCTTTGCCGCATCGAAGTCTCAGCATCCTGAGATTTCTGGGTTCCCCATCAAGCCGGGAGCCAGGGCACTGGCTGGATGGAGAGGTGATCTGAGGTTCACATCCTTGGGAGAAGCAGAGAGCAAAGCGCTTCAACAAAAGCAAGGGACCGGGACCTGGGAACTGTCTAGAATGAACCACGAGTGGATTCCTGGGGTGAATAGAATGAGTGGAAAGGTCCCCCGAGTTATGAATGGAGCTACACTGTGTGATCCCTGTACCTGAGTGTGTGGCCAGAGTCGACATACACAATTATTGGGTTGAAGAGACATAAGCATCCTTTCTCAGAAAACAACCGAATCCCAGCTACATGTTGTCAACTGGATGCCGCTCCAACTTTGCATCTTAGATTTTTTTTCTTTTTTCTTTTTTAAATATATTTTATTGATTTTTTACAGAGAGGGACAGAGAGTTAGAAACATCAATGAGAGAGAGACATGGATCATCTGCCTCCTGCATGCCTCCTACTGGGGATGTGCCTGTAACCAAGGTACATGCCCTTGACTGGAATCGAACCTGGGACCCTCCAGTCTGTAGGATGATGCTCTATCCACTGAGCCAAATTGGCTAGGGCTATCAAGTTTTAAACTACATTATTAATGAATTTTTTTCATCTTTAACCACCAAAGTGCTTCATGTTTCTAGATTATCACTCAAATATTTGGTGGATTCACTCAAATGTGTTTTTATTGACGACACCTTTGCGCATGTGTGTGGGGAGAAGAGAGCTGTTACCAAAATATCGTAGGAGAACGTAGAAGGCAAAGAGAAGTAAGGCTTAGAAGCTTATTCAACAGTTAATTAAATGTCCTTTGGAGAATATAACACTGGAAGCTGTTTTCATCAAGCCGAGAAAATAATGCATTTCTTCATTTAGTTTTCATTTATCAGCTGCATTTAGACAGTTTAATTGCTATAATGAAAACTTTCTTTAATTCTCATCCCAGGGACCAAAAATACATTTATTGCGGAGTAGAAACAATTTAGGTTGGAAAACAGGGATGCCTAATGAAACTCCGCATGGAGGTAGTGTTTGTGTTCTAACTTTAAGAGAGAGAGTTTCTCTCTTCTCTCGAGTCTCAAGAATGAGAAACTCTTACAAAGTCCTACTGCCAGTCTCAACCCTTAATTTTGCCGCCAGTGCGCCAATGGGGCCTTCCGGTGAAAACACATATGCATGTCTTCCCCCAGCTCATGCCCAAGCTCCCAACCCCGTTGAGAGGTGTTTTGGGCCCAGCTGGTGGGGCTCAGTGGTTGAGTGTTGACCCAGGAACTGGGAGGATATGGTTAGACTGTGGTCAGGGCACATGTCTGGGTTGCAGGTTCGATCCCCAGAAGGGGGCCTGCAGGATTCCTTCTTCTTCTTCTTTTTTAAAAAAATATATTTTATTGATCTTTCACAGAGAGGAAGGGAGAGGGATAGAGAGTTAGAAACATCGATGAGAGAGAGACATCGATCAGCCACCTCCTGCATGCTCCCCACTGGGGATGTGCCTACAATTAAGGTACATGCCCTTGACTGGAATTGAACTCAAGACCCTTCAGTCCGCAGGCCGACGCTCTATCCACTGAGCCAAACCGGTCTTGGCCAGGATTCCTTTTTATCGCTGATCTCTCTCTCTCTCTCTCTCTTCCTCTCCCTTCCTCTCCGAAGTCAATAAAAATATATTAAAAAAAATGAAAGATGTTTTGTTCTATTGGTGGAGTCCATGAAACTAAGGAACACAGGTGCCAGCTTACAGAGAGGCATCTGGAAGTCACCCCTCTACTGCTGCCTACAGGACTACAGGGATCCACAGGGCCTTAGTTTCTGGGTGCAGAGGAAAGAACCCCCGGCCCATCTCAAGGAACTGTCTGAAGCATGACACACCTTGCACTTGACCCAGACGGTGCTCCAGAAACCGCTCGGCCCCATCCTGGCAGAGGGCACCATCCCACTCTCGCGCTGATGGTAACAGCAGCTAAAATCCCAGTGATGGAACCGAACAGGAAAACACACACACACACACACACCTATGACCCGGGAAAGCGGGCCCAGATAGAGAAATCAGCCTGCAGTGAACGAACGGCAGCCCCGCTTTCCCGGCGGAATTCAGCGGCTGAGGAGTAAGTAGATTAAAATCACGCGGCACAGCCGAGCCCGGGCTGGCTGGTCCCCCGGCGAGGGGCGATGTCTCAGCGCATCCGAAGGGCCTGGGAGAATCACGGAGGCTCCAGCCTCCTCGGAGCGAGGCCGCCTCGGGAGGGAGGCCGGGCTGGGTTCCTCCAGGTACCCCGGAGCGCTGCCAGGAGCTCCTGGGACTGAACGCACAGGGAGGGCTCTTTTAATTATCGCTCTGGGTCGGATCTGCCACCGCTTCGGTCAGGAAGGAGCCTTGCACGTCGATGACGATGCTGCTGCCGGGGCTGAGAGACTCAGCCTCAGAGAGGATGCGTGCGATAATGCCGCTGTGGCTGGCATGGCCACGCACGGAGCCTCAAGTGGGGGAGAATGTGGGGCTCATTCTGGCCACGGATCGGCGGTGCAGAGGGAGGGAGGCAGCCCGTTCAGGAACGCTGCGAGCCTGTAAGATGAGCCCTGGTCCAGATGCCCTATCTGGCCTCCTGGTGCTGGTTCAGCATCACTCAGCCTCGGACAGATAAGGGCGCATCTCTGTGCTCTCCCACACCGAAAGCTGCCTGACCCTCCGGCCTGAAATCTTACCCTCCCCTCAGCCCTGCAGGCCTGCTCGTGTGAGGGGGGCAGAGGCACAGAGAGGACACGTGGCCAGATCGGAGATAAGGAGGCTGGCGGGGCAGAGATGCCCGCGGTGGGTCCTGCAGAGGCCTGGCCTGGGAGATGGATGCCCAAGGGGTGCTGGGAAGTGTGGCTGGCTCTTCTAACGCGTCCTTTGTATTCATGCTTCTGTTTTCACTGTGCTCCTTATTTTATTTACTTACTTTTTGGCAGAATATATTTTTAATTTTTTTTATTAATGTATTACATGTAAACATATCTTTCTTTTTTAAAAAATATATTTTATTGATTTTTTTACAGAGAGGGAGAGGGATAGAGTCAGAAACATCGATGAGAGAGAGACATCAATCAGCCGCCTCCTGCACGCCCCACACTGGAGATGTGCCTGCAAGCAAGGTACATGCCCCAGATGGGAATCGAACTTGGGACCTTTCAGTCAGTCCCCAGGCCGACGCTCTATCCACTGAGCCAAACTGGTCTCGGCTAAACATATCTTTCCATTGCCCCCCTTCCCCTCCCAGGCATGCCCTAACTCCCTCTACTCCCCCAGTGTCTTGTGTCCATTGGTTACGCTTATACGCATGCATACAAGTCCTTGGGTGGATCTCTCATCTACCCCACCTCTCCCTAACCTTCCCGCTGTAGTTTGACCATCTGTTTGATGTTTTACTGCCTCTGTGTTTATCTTTTTGTTCCCTATTTTAACACGTGCACAGCACATCAGCGAATCACACTCAGCTAAGAGGCAGGTCTTTCCCAGTCTCTGTTCTTACATGTATTTCTTAAGGGACCTGGCTAAAGACACAAATCCTGGCTGCAGTGGAACCCAGACCAGGACCCAGATCTCATGAACATCCCTGTTGTTACTGTTATTGATCTTGTTATTGCTTACTGTTCTCCCTGCAGTTTGCTAAGAGCTTTATATCCATAAAAACATCTGAGTTGACTTCAATGGCCATTTCTCCAAAGAAGAGAGACAAGTGACCCACGAATACATGCCAAGATGCTCAACATCATCAGTTACTAGGGAAACGGAAACGCAAAACACAACAATGACAGGTCATGCATTCACCGGGATGATTATACTACAAGGAAAGCGGAAGAGACAAAGTGTTGGCACAGGTATGGAGTAATCGGAGTATAAAACAGTATAAGCCGCTCTGGAAACTGTTTGGCAGTTCCTCAGAAGTTAAACTCAGAATTACCAGGGGTTCCAGCAATTCCACTCATAGTTATATACCACCCTCCCACCCCCACAACTGAAAACAGATCCTCAAACCAATATTGTACATGAATATTCACAGCGGCGTTATTCACGGGAGCTAAAAGGCAGGCAGAACCTGAGGCTCACTCACAGGTGAACAGATAAACACAACGTGGCTTACACATCCAATGGGATATGACTTCGCCACAGAAAGGATGAAATGCGGATGCAGGCTACAGGGCGGATGAACTTCAGAAACTCAAAAAGAAAGGAGATGCAAAGGCCGCCTCATGGTGATTCTGTTTCTATGAAGTAGCCAGAATGGAGACAGGAAACACTAGTGAGTGTTCCCTGAATGCCTAGAGGCCTGTTGCACGAAATTCGTGCAAGACTAGGCCGTTGCAGCCTCAACTGCCTGGACCCTCCCTGGCAGCCATGGCTTCATCCCGAAAGGATGTTCTAAAGAATGTCTGTTCTAATTAGCATATGCTTTTACAGTGGTACCTCGAGATATGAGTGCCCTAACATACGAGATTTTTGAGATACGAGCAGTTGAGTGAGCGATTTTTGCTTTGAAATATCAGCAGCATTTGAGATAGGAGTCATCGTGTGGATTGGCCGGCTGCACACGACCCACCAGTTTACTGCGACTCGAGTATCTTATAGTTTCCCACGCCTCAAGGTTAAGGAACGAATTAAACTTGTATCTCGAGGTACCACTGTATTATAGAAAGCCAGAGAAAGCCTCTGGTGAGTAGAAGATTTTTTTTTTTTTAAATAGGGAGTTGGTTTTTAGAAAATTGACAAAACGCTATTTTCATCCTCACTCAATAAGGTCAAAATGTCTTTGTCTAGCTTTTAGACTCATTTTTCAGACTCGTTTCCTTAATTCGGAAGCCAAATTGGATCTTTTCTACTTTTTCTTTTTAAAATAACGTTATCAGGGAATAGAAAACACAAGGCTTATTATAGGCTGGCTGCCGTGCTACACACTTTACCTATTCCGTTTCATTAAATGTCACAAGGCCCCACAAACCCAGGGAGGAAACGGAGGCCAGAGAGAGAAAATAAATATAAAACTGGGGAAGGTGGGGACAAGGATTTGAATCCAGACCGTTCGGTGTTCAAACCGCCAGGTAGCGGGTACTGGCCCTGATTATGGCATTTACCTTCCTGTCCTCTTGATTCTTATTCCCAATGCCAAGTCCGAGAAGGGATCCCTTCACTGGCTTCTGTTTGCTCTAACCATCTGGCCCTCCGGCCAGCGGGTCCTTCCTCCCCTGGGACTGACCTCGGAGAGCGTGTGTTCTCTGCCTGCTGCTGGCACTACCCTTGGGTAGTTCTAAGCATCGCCCCACAAATTCAACGGCAGCAATAAGTGAAGCATCCATCTTGTAGAGAAACTGCTGTTTGAAATTTTAACCTGGCTATTTGGCTTCTGTAAATGTTTGCTTGCTTAAATAATAAGGAAAATGAGACTATTCTCACTTCACAGAGGCCATTAAACCTTCCCCAGACAAAATTATCCGTGCTGGCACCAGGCCAGGCCTTTGGTTGAGGTCTCAAGGCCTCAGCACATAGGGCCCTTTAAGAACTTGCAAAGGGGCGGGAAACATCCCATATTTGGGAGGCAAAGAAGGTAAAAACATATAAATAGGGAAAATTTCTGCATGTTGGGGCCCAGAATTTGAGAGACATTTTTCTCTGGACCCGCACGTAATAAATGTAACTCCAAACCCTCTGAGCATGGTTTGATTATTCCGGTTCTCTGTAATTTAAGGAGGGTAGAAAGTATGTCTAACATTTGTACCTCCAGCCCTTCCTAGAACATTACCTTGTTCATAACAGCTATTCCCATAATTATTTTTCAAAAATTCTTATAGATTACCTGCCAGGAAATACTGTCTTCCCATAGAACTTTTGTTACAATTTCTTCCTAAAAATGGATTTTAGCCCTTCAATCCTTTACTAAGTGCAATTTTTTTTGATATTTTGAGAGAATTCAATAGGCTGAACCTTAGTAAAATAGTCCTAATTTTAACTCAAAGTGCTTAAAATACAAAGTGTTAAAACGTATTATTATCCAAGTGCTTACCTGCCCAACCTTGAGACTAAAGGGAAAAGAAATTACTCTTTGCAAATCGGTTCCGTTAAAAGCCCTTATTCTCCTGAGTTTCATGATGGGTCCAGATAGAGAAATCAGTTTACAGAAGGAGTCAGCATAACTGCTCAAAAATGCAAGCGTAAACCACTCTGCATATTTCAATATTCGGCTCCTCCCCTTTAAGGGGTTCCGATTCCCCAGCTGTAGGAATACCTCTAATTCTAAGATCACAGTGCAGCACAAAAAAGCGAACTGTTATTGAAAACAAGTGCATCAGCACATTGTTCGCCGAGTTGTTTTCTCCTGTGACTCTGGCTACTGAAGTAACTTTTTCTTTGTGATTGTTCATTTATCACATCAAACGGTTCTTTCGACGTCTGCTCCCTTCAGAACAAAAGCACAGGCTCTTTGGAAAGATTTGGTAGAAAAATCACCGACTGCTCTGGACTGACGAAAGCAAGACCTTTGAATGGGGCCAGTCACCGAGGCTCAAAGACCGTTCTTCGTTTTTTGAAGAGACGAGGGAAGCCATCTTATTTTCCACGTCGGGGTAGTGTGTTTACCAGGAAGACTTCATTTACAGAGAGCCCCCAGTGTTAAACGTTAAAAAGCCCTCCTGCTTTGTTCACACCGAGCATGTTCTTCTTTTTTTAATATATTTCTTATTGTTTTTTACAGAGAGCAAGGGAGAGGGATAGGGTTAGAAACATCGATGAGAGAGAGACTTCGATCAGCCGCCTCCTGCACACCCCCTACTGGAAATGTGCCCGCAACCAAGGTACATGCCCTTGGCGGGAATCGAACCTGGGGCCTTTCAGTCCACAGGCCGACGCTCCATCCACCAAGCCAAACCAGCTGGGGCCAGCTCCTTATACATTTAATTTAGCTTCCCTCCCAATAGAGAACCAAAACATTTGTTCCTATTTTATATAACATTACCTTAATGTTTATCTTCGATATGTTACTGAAAATTAAGCAGCATTATTAGCAAAACAAAAATGTGATTCCGTTTGTGCATTTTTGATAAAGCTGGTTAGTATTTTGACTTTGGTTTCCATTAAGTGACATGATTCTTTCCCATACTATAACAATTCAAATCTCTTTTATTTTATTTTATTTATTTATTTTTCTTACAGAGAGGAAGGGAGATGGAGAGAGAGAGTGAGAAGCAACGATGAGAAAGAAACATCCATCAGCTGCCTCCTGCATGCCCCCTACTGGGGACGTGCCCACAACCAAGGTACATGCCCTTGACCGGAATCAAACCTGGGACCCCTTGAGTTTGGAGGCCAACACTCTATCCACTGAGCCAAACCGGTTGGGCACAATTCAAATCTTTTTGATAAGGGCAAGGCAAAGCTTAAAAAATCCAAAATTCTAATAAGTATATTAATGGTTATTAGTCTTTAAAACCAAGGGGCTCATAGGTTGGACAAATGCAGGCTAAAGTCATATCATAAAGAATGCGTGTGGTTGCTTATAAAATGGGGCCAGTTCTCAGTTTTCTTCCTTTTGCCATTGTTGCTGATGTTCATACACATCCCAGCATCACTACCTGTCTCTCCACGCCCTTGTCACCTGAATCCTGCCCCAGACCCTCAGTGTCTCTTTCTAGAAACTTCTGACCTCTTTTCACTCAGCCAATGCTAGCTTCTCAGAGTAAAGGATGGAAGAGTTATGATTTCTTCCTCAAAATTTTTGTTTCAGCTTCTTCAAAATTAGAAAAGAACCTACTTCAAATTTCTATTACCTACATTTATTATACTCCAGGGCATTGGAACAATTATTTTATTTCTTCAAAGATTAAAATACTGTCCTTCATAAATGGGAAGAAAAATTTTAACAATCACAAATTAGGAACTTTATATAGTGTCTTAAAGAATAAAAAAAAAAAGAACTGAAAATCAGTGTGGTGAAGATTCACTTATTTCTTAGTGGTTTAGATGTGACTGAAGACTGAAATCACGGATAGGAAGATGTTAGAAGTATGAGATATGAGTTTAATTCGTTCCATAACCTTGAGGCATGGGAAACTATGAGACGTAAACTGGTAGGTCGTGTGCAGCCAGCTGATCTGCGCCATTACTCCTATCTCAAAAGTTGCTCGTATTTCAAAGCAAAAATGGCTCGCTCGATGGCTTGTATCTCAAAAATCTCGTATGTTAGGGCACTCGTATCTCAAGGTACCACTGTATTTACTATTTTTTACTAGAGTTTCTTTCTTTTTTATAAAAACGATGCAAGAACATATTTGCTAGGGAGTGATATACCTTGACCTTCAAGATAAATGACCATTTTTTTTTGTTTATCTGATGCTAATTTTATAGTATCCCAACAAGAATCTGAAACCAAACTGAATGCTAATAAGTATATTCCGTAAGTCGCTAAACTGAGTTAAATGAAACAGAGTCAGTGTAGAACCTAACATCTTGTGAGCTTTTCCACCCTTTTCTCAGTGTTGCCTTTCAGACGAGGTGAGTGGATCTGTGGGCGCCACACACAGCAGGGGGGTCTGGGGGTAACACACCTCACCTCTTGGTTTTCTCACACATTTCATCAGTGGCCACACAATGCTTTCTCACTTCTCAACTTTCCCGGAGTGAGACGGAGTTGGTGCACACCAGTAGAGCTGTGTTCTTGCTTAGGAGTGAAACAAAAACCAGACAAACGCACCCGTCCTATTACAGGGTTTCAAAGGACCCATGGAGGCTACCGTCGGAAGGTTTTCCTTTCCACCAGATTAAGGATTAGCAAAGAACCAGAACCAGTTTGGCTCAGGGGATAGAGCATCAGCCTGCGGACTCAAGGGTCCCAGGTTCGATTCTGGTCAAGGGCATGTACCTTGGTTGCGGGCACATCCCCAGTGGAGGATGTGCAGAAGGCAGCTGATTGTTGTTTCTAGCTCTCTCTTCCTTTCTGTGAAAAGTCAATAAAATATATTTAAAAAAATAAGAATTAGCAAAGAATTTTATGCCTTTATTCTGCATGCAATCCAATCCCGAGCATCAGTGAAGACTGCCCTTTTATATATTCACCATAGTGACACACGTTCTTTAAAAATGGACTTTAAAAAAATCATGGTGATAAAGCGGAGGCCTTTCTGTGGAATTCTAAGGGGCTCAGTTTCTTGGCCAAAACCCACCCAGGGGTCCAGGTCACTTTGGGTGGCCCTTGGTCCCAAACCATCTAATTACCTGGTGAGCTCAGTTGGTGGGGAGAGAACCCCACTGCCAAGCAGAGCCCAGATGAGAGACTGGGGGGGGGGCGCAGGTAGACAAAAACCTCTCTTTTCTTCCTCCCTGCTGCTTCCCCCCACCTCCCCCTCCTCCTGAGATGTCTCCACGCTAACCTTCAGCCATGGGATCCCTCCAGCGCGCATGGCGAGCCTCTGAGATTCACGCTCTCTTTCTTCTCCTCCGGGATCCCTTCCTCCTCTAAACACTTATCATCGGCGGCGTGGAGCAAAGAGAGTTCCCAGCAGTCGATCGTGAAATGAAAGGTGCGTGTGGAGCCTCTGAGTGTTTGTGGGGGCTGGTGGCGTCAGTCCCTGCCTTGCCTCCTGTTGACAAGGCTGGCTATGGCGGGGTGCCTGCCCGCCCCCCCTTCTCTCTCTTCTGCGCGGCTTCAGAAATCAGCCCTATCTGATTGTTCTTTCCCATCAAAGGAGGCAGGAAACAAAGTGAGTGCGCGGGCCCTTTCAGGCCGCCCTTTGTTGTTAAAAGGGGAAGGATCCCACCAGGACCCCAACTTAACTTTCAGACGTCGCCAAACTTTGGTAAGAATCGCCGTTCTCCCTCCCCGGCCCTCCCTCCTGCCCTCCCCGCTCCGTGGGCTCCCTGATCGGCCTGAATAAATGCTTCTCTGCTCCCCGAAGATCTGTCTCTGCGGCTCGGAATGGACTGCGGGTGACACCCCAACACGGGCCACAGAGAAATGCAACTCGAGGACATCTGCTGTTTTGAGAGGGTGTGGCCTGCAGCCCCCCAGAATGCAGTCCAGAAAATGGGCCATTTCCCTTTCTTCAAAATCACACGTTCTGCTCTCATTCCTGGAACTCACGTGGTGGGGTTTTTGTTAAAGGTCAAGTCTGGCTTCAATTTCCGGATCCCCCGCACAGGCCTGGGCTGCAGGCTTGATCCTTAGGAGGGGGGCGTGCAGGAGGCAGCCGGTCCATGATTCCCTGGTATCATGGGTGTTTCTGTCTCTCCCTCCTTCTCCCTTCCTCTCTGACATCACTAAAAGAAATATGTGTTTTTAAAAAGGTCACTCTATTGCTCAAACCGGTGTGGCTCAGTGGATAGAGTGTCAGCCTGCAGACTGAAGGGTCCCAGGTTCCATTCCAGTCAAGGGCATGTACCTTGGTTGCTGGCACATCCCCAGTAGGGGGTGTGCAGGAGGCGGCTGATCGATGTTTCTCTCTCATTGATGTTTCTAGCTCTCTGTCCCTCTCCCTTCCTTTCTATGGAAAATCAATAGAATATATATTTTTTAAAAAGGTCACTATAGGATACAGACTGTGAGCGCTTCAGGAGTACTCAGGTGGGAAGGACTAAGCCAGCCTGTGTCACCAGAAGCCAAATCTGCTGCCCATCAATGACCCAGACAAAGATGTGGCCAAGTATCTGCTATTGAGAGCAGCAAGGATGACGATGACAGCGTAGTTGGTCTGCTTTTAAACATCTATTTCTTGTTGGACCCAGGAAGTCGTTTTCCGTCAAATTGGAACACGACACAAGAAAAGGTGTAGCAGACGTTGTGACAAACAAACACATTAGAATGGAGCTGCGTTCCCCGAGTCCTGGATCTCCCAGCCAGTTCACACATGAAGGTGATGGGACACACCGAGCTTGTGAATCCTCCTGCGGAAACATTGCTGGAGAATGTCACAAAACTCAGGGGGACCTTGGTGATACTGACGCTCACCACCGGGTTCGTCACCGACAGCTGAGCAAAGGAACGCCGCTCCTCCTTTTCTCAGTGGCATTCAACACCCAACAAGGTGAGGGTGCAACTCTGTTCTTTTAGGAGGCCCGTTTGCCCGCTGTGATTTTTTAACCCTTTTATTTGTGAGTGACTTCAATTTGCTTCCCACAGACCGCACTCATATCCTCTGCATGCATTTTCTTACGAAATTATCCTATTTTTCTTCTCCAACACTGTTATCGCTCATCATTGTGTATATACAGTGGTACCTCGAGATACGAGTTTAATTCATTCTGTAACCTTGAGGCGTGGGAAACTATGAGATGCTCGAGTCGCAGTAAACTGGTGGGTGGTGTGCAGCCGGCCGATTCGTGCGATGACTCCTATCTCAACTGTTGCTCATACTTCAAAGCAAAAACCGCTCGCTCGACAGCTCGTATCTCAAAAATCTTGTATGTTAGGGCACTCGAATCTCAAGGTACCACTGTGTGTGTGTGTGTGTGTGTGTGTGTGTGTGTGTATATCCATCCATCCAAGGGGCATTGGATTTCAACTGAAATGAATTCTTAACATTTAAAATAATATATAATATATATTTTCAATGAAAATTTAAAATAATATATATTATTTTAAATAATATATATCTGTATATATTATATATTATTTTAAATGTTCAGTGAAACATATGTCCCAAATCAGCAGTCTGCCTTCAGTCATATTGATTATAGCTCCTTCAATGCAATGCTCCCCTAGAACCGTGTCCTGGTGACCAGCAGAGTGTCAAACAGCTTGCCACTCTCAGTCCTACCACACCCCCGCCTCATGCCATTTGCCAGCAGCATGACTGACCGCGGGAGGGATGGCATACAGAGCATCCTACCTGCTGCCCCGTTAGAAAAAGCCCCTTCTCTACCGGTGCCGAGAGCTCACTCTACTGGACCACCTTTCAGAATGTTGATGGGGGTTGGTCATCGCTGCTCTGCTAAGGGACCTCAAACCTGAATTTGGCCTGCATGATGCCATGGGGAGGGGGGTGAGCTAATTGATCTTATGCTGAGGCAGAAAGCGAGACACGTCACAAGAGGAACAGATGGGGTGCATGGATTCAGGGGGTACGCGTTCTTCCCTCCAGGGGGCAGAGCGGGCGGGCTGGTGGTGGGATCCAGCATGGAGGCAGAGTTCTGCTGCATCAGCCGGGTTGGCTGCCTCTGTCCTACAAGGCCCTTCCTCCGACTCTCTCATGGGCTTCGTTCTCAGCTGGCTTCTTCCCGAGGAGTTTGCCCAGGACTTTTTCCCAAGATCCTCCTGTTACGCTCTGTCACAGGCCTGTTACTATTTGATTAAATTATTTGTCTGATATTAGCTGTTGCTGAAGATGTCAAACTCCACAGTCGACCTTGACTCTCTTGGCCCCTCTATGAACAGCACTCAGCAAGCCAGCTGACATGCTGGAGACCCATAAGAAGGCCTGAGGTATAGAGAGATGGGTGAGGTGGGGCAGGAGGAGAGTAATGGTTTCTTCCAGGGAGTGAAGGAAAGGGTTCGGCTCGGAGGAAGCACACCAAAGATGGGCAGGAGTAACGAGAAACTAGGTGAAAAGGTCAGTTAGGATCAGCATGTTGGTCTATGGACTTGGCACTTTGCTCTTTCGGTAACTGATGGTGTTGGAGCAGGAGATTGAAATGATTGCCCCTCGGTCATCTGACATCTTCAATCTGCAGACTCTGAAGGAAGAGCATGCTTCGCTTTAACCGCCTCTCGTGTCAAAACTATGATCTTTTGACCAGACCCACGGACCCGTCAGGGGCCTTGGATTTCAACTGAAATGAGTTCCGGTGACCTGTTGAGTCCTGCAGCGTGAAGGTGCACCTGAGGCCCAGCCCAGCATCTCCGATCAATTCAAGTCCACAGATTAAACGCCTCTAGTGTGTGCTCGGGCCTGTGGTGACACACAAAATAAATCAAAAGCAGGGCTCCCCCGCTTTGAAGGGCAGGAGAGCTGTCTCTGGTGGAATTGCTCTAAGTGACCTTCTCATTGGAAGGTGTGCAGAGGAATCAGGCAACGCTCAGGGACACAGGACCTCTTCCTAAAGAGCCCTCCCCACGCACAACCTGGGTCTTCTGGGATCCAAGAACTAGTCTGATCCTACTGTGTGTCTGTCCTGGTCCAGACAAACCCAGGGCAGCAGCATGGAAGAGCGCTGGAGGAGGAGCCAGCTAGCTGCCCAGGGCTCCAGATCTGTCACTAGGAAACCAGGGTTCACTGTGCAAGTCAGATGACTGGGGATGTTGTAGGACTGAAAGTTGTCAGAATGTTGTATCGGTTCAAAACACTGGGGACTTGTGAATTATCAACTCTTTATTGTGCATCCACTCAATGGCAAGCACGGTGCTGAAGAAGCCCAGACTTTGCCGAGCTCACGAGAAGAGTGAGATACGGGTGGGTGATGTGTCTCCACCTGTAAATCCTGTGTGCCGTGAGCAATTCGCGGTTGGCAGGGGAGCCTCCAAAGCTGCCCGAGGCAGCCTGGGTGCCAGGTATCACGAGTCGGAGAAAATTGCTATCACGCCATCTTTACATACAACTTTGAGACCTAACATGTAATGAAATACATAAAAAAACCAACTTCAGTAGGCTTTCAAAACACTTTCCAAAAATCGCCTTGTATTCTAATGTCCTGATGCAGCAGTTCTCAACCTGTGGGTCGCGACCCCGTTGGGTTTGAACGACCCTTTTCACAGGGGTCGCCTAAGACCATCGGAAAACGCAGATATTTACATCATGATGCATAACAGTAGCAACATTTCATGGTTGGGGGTCACCACCACATGAGGAACTGTATGCAAGGGTCGCGGCCTTAGAAAGGTTGAGAACCACTGTCCTGATGGAACCAGTCTGATCACCATGAGCGCACATATTCATTTGGGGACATGAATTCATATGCCCATTTTTGATTGAAGGAGTACGTTGTTCCCAATGTACCCCAGCAGGAAGAGCAGGGCCCTGTGTCCCCATTCCTATGTGCCATGAGCAGGTGTTGACTCGGGGGCCCAGAGGAGAGAACCAGAGGGGGAGGCCGGGCAGGGTGGGGCACATGTGCCATGGGGTCTAGGGTAAGCGTGAAGGGGGCGGACCGCAGAACAGAGCTCAGCGGTGACTTTCTGAGTGAAAGCCATGAAGGACAAAGAAGCTCATGGGCAGCAAGGAAAACACAAGACAAAGCGAATCTGTGCCGCCATGAGCAGGAAGCAATGGGTGGGAGCCATCCACAGCTCAGCTGGCCCTGAGAGCTGGTGCCGCTCATGTGGCTGCGATGCTGGCCACGGTCATCCGGAAGCCCTCTCTCTGCCCCTTGGCTGGGGCCTCAGGTGGCCTATTATTGGTCCAGACAATTCCGCCTTTGTTCCTCAGGAAATATTTGTTAAGTGAATAAATGATACTATTTGCGAACTTGCTTTGAACTCTGGTACAATGAGTCTTCCGAAAGACCTATTTCCATTTTGTTAACCGAACTGAGAACACGGCCGAAGGCGGTCCTCTGACGTCCCTCTACCACTGACCTCTGCAGACATGGAAGGGGCTGATCTCTTCCCTCCTTCTGATTTCCAGGACACGTGACGTAAACCTCTGCTATGTGGTGAACCACTTTGTTTGATGTGTTTTGCTTATGACTTACTCCTCTTAAGACAGTTTGCTCTTACATCCGTTGGCATGATGCGTAACACGCTGCGTTCCCTGACTGTCTAGCTGAGGTGCCTGGTCTTCAGAAAGGGGTGTGTGACTACCAGGCCTCCCCATGTACACCAGTGGTTCCCAATGTGGGGGCACATGCCCCATAGGGGGGCAATCTGACTTTAAAGGGGGCAATTGGAGAATGAGTTATTAACAGTGAATTTTTTTTGCATTTCTTAGGGTTCTAGGGGCCTCATAGACAGTATGTAAATAGATATTGTGACATATTTATGCATTTCAGTTCTCGGTTATATGTTTTGAAACCCCATTGGTGATTTTTCGTATCACTTCATATTATTATTAATATTTTATTTTTATTGTTTTTTTTACAGAGAGGAAGGGAAAGAGATAGAAAGTCAGAAACATCAATGAGAGAGAGACATAGATCAGCCGCCTCCTGCATGCCCCACTGTGGAGATGTGCCCACAAGCAAGGTACATACCCCCAACCGAAATTGAACCTGGGACCCTTCAGTCCGCAAGCCGACGCTCTACCCACTGAACCAAACCGGTCTCGGCTTATTATTATTTTAAACAATTTCTTAGTGATTTCTTCCTTAGCACTTCAACTGTCCCTTCGCTCTTTTATTTTCCTCATTCACGGATACTGTGTTCTTTGGAAGTTTGTTAGACCAAGTTAATTGTCTTTTAGGCTTCCTCCATGTGAATAGGAGTTCTCTTTTGAATAATAAGAATTATAATATCACGGGGGGGGGGGATCGGGATTTTAGAGATGCTTAGGTGGGGCGTGGCCAAAAACAGGTTGAGAACCACTGACGTAGATCCTCATTGTGTTGGGACCCCAATCAGCGACCGGAGGAGGAACATGAACCGATGCCAGGGTCTCTCACCCTCTGGAGTACTGCCTTTTTGGGTTGGGCAATTCTTTGTTGTGGGGCTGTCCTGTGCATTGTAGGATGGACAGAGTGTCCCTGGCCTCTACCCACCACTGTATCCCCTCCCTGTGTGGTGACAACAGATATGTCCCCTGCTGGGCAAACTATGTGCAGCTGAGAACACTGGCCTAAGCCAATGAATGGGAAGCACACTTTAGGGTCATGCTTAGGGCTTTGTTTCTGACCTGACTTTCTTTCTTTTTTAAAAAATATATTTTATTGATTTTTTACAGAGAGGAAGGGAAAGGGATAGAGAATTAGAAACATCGATGAGAGAGAAACATCTATCAGCTGCCTCCTGCATGCCTCTTATTGGGGATGTGCCCACAACCAAGGTACATGCCCTTGACCGGAATCGAACCTGGGACCCTTCAGTCCGCAGACTGACGCTCTATCTACTGAGCTAAACCTGTTTCAGCTCTGACCTGAGTTCCTGAGGAGGGCACTAAAATATCCCAATGATGTTAGCACTCAAAGGGGTGAAGCTTTAAAATCTCCAACCATCTCATTGTGCTATTCAGGGTGACCTTTCCTCTAACTGTAAATTATTGGTCCAGACAATGCCGCCTTTGTTCCTCAGGAAATATTTGTTAAGAGAATAAATGATGCTACTCGGGAACAGGAACAGTGCGTCACTTGCTTTGAACTCTGGTCCAATGAGTCTTCCGAAACACCTATTTCCATTTTGTTAACCGAACTGAGAACACGGCCGAAGGCGGTCCTCTGACGTCCCTCTACCACTGACCTCTGCAGACATGGAAGGGGCTGATCTCTTCCCTCCTCCTGATTTCCAGGACACGTGACGTCGACCTCTGCTGTGTGGTGAACCGCTCTGTTTGATGTGTTTTGCTTATGACTTACTCCTCTTATGAGTTATTCCCCTTGTGACTTAAGCTTCCTTATGACTTATTCCCCTTAGACTTATTTCCCTCAGCCAGCTGAGAGCTCTCTGCCATTGGGCACTCGTTGGATTCATTTTTGTACCCTCCAAACCTCGCACAAGGCCCCACCAAAAACATCAATACAGAGTTAAGGGGGTGCCCTTGCCTTGAAGGACTCAGTTTCTCCTTTCAGCCAATTTTCCCGAATGCAGGCCAGCCACCACCTGCATTTGCCCATCTCTGAGTTTTAACAGTTTCAGTCTAAAAGGACTGACAGCACATTCTTTATTGTTTCCTGATCTACACATGATACTCCCCATGAGATATTCCTGTAGAATCACAGACCTCACACACATAGTAAAGAACAATGAACATCATTGAAACCAAGATGTGGGCCATGTCTGACTGACACTCAGTTCCTCTTATGTGGTTCAGGGTTCCCATTCAGGATTCAGGTTCTGGAGGAGGCCGCACACAAATGAAAAGAGAGACTAGAGAAGCATTAATTTGGTGATATTGGAGGGCCAGGCAGGAGCCTTCCTTTGGCCTTGCTATCTCTTTTATTAAGACTTTGGGACACACCCATAACCTTTAGCAGGAAATTCCAAGAACAGAAGTTTACATGAGACAAACAGGTAGAGGCTGCTTCTGCTAACAATGTTTCCACTAAACAGTGAGCGATTAGCTCTGACCTTTCAGAGCAATGAAGGTGGACCAGCCTTCTGGTCTCCTGTCTACATCTTTCTATCAGTGAGACAATGTTTGGTTTCTGGCACACTTAGATTTGCCTTTTCTTTTTAAGGAGTAATCACATCTCTTGTTGAACACCACTTCATCCTGATTTTGACATTTGGCATTTCATATAAATTGTGATCCTAAAATCCATCAAGAGCTGATGTCGGTCCCTGGCCAGATTGCTCAGTAGTTAGAGCATCAGCCTGTGCACTGGAGGTCAGGTTAGATTCCTGGTCAAGGACAGTCTCTGGGTGGCAGGTCTGATTCCCACATCCTTTGGGGCATGTGTGGGAGGCAACCAATCGAGGTGTCTCTGTCACATGGATTTTTCTCTCTCTCTCGTTCTTGTTCTCCCTTCTCCCCTCTCCCTTTTCCTCTCCTTTCCACTCTCTCTAAAAATCAATGAAAAAAAAAAAGTCCTCATGCCCCAGATGAGAATTAAAAAAGCAAGAGCTGAAGTTGGGGTCACATAAGGAAGGGCCCTGGAGGACAGTGCTGCTCCGCCCGTCTAACATCCTGGCCAGATGGCTCTCAGGAGAGGAGTTGGAAGGGGCGGGGGGCCTCTGGCAGCGATTCCCAGGGGCACCAGGCTGCTGACTCCACCAAAGGGAAGAGCTGAAGGGCCTCCCGCCCACCTCCCACTGTGGCTTTCCAGAGCAGAGGAGAGGCGCTATTCAGACCGTCTGCAGACTGCACTCTGGCAGGTCTGGAGGTCACCCTCTGATCCAGAAAGGGGAGTCCTGAGCCAGGTGTGCCGTGCACACCTCATCCTTTGGATCAAGGCCTATTGGCCTTTGTGTGAATCTCCTCTGAGCTCCCGCTCACACCAAAGACCTTCCATTCATGGAGTGTGTGGACGGTAAGCCACTGAGCGGACAGAAAGGATGGCGGGTGGACCTCTAGCTGGGCAGAGAGCTAGGCACTCACAGACGCCTGCGCAAATTGCCAGTCCTGCTGCGGGGACCGCCTCGCACAGCTCTGAGAAACACCAGCTGACGCTGACCCCCCCACGCCAGGCAGGTCAGGAGGATAGGAGAGCCACGTCTTAAAAAAAAAAAAAATCACAGCAACACGCAGCCCCCACGCTCCCGAGTCCTGTATCAAAGCCCCCTAATTGAGCACATCAGAGGAGGCCTGACCTTCGCGCAGGAAATCGGCCTGCCCATCCCGGATGCCAGCCTTTGCCACGCGCTTTACTCTGCGGGTGCGATGTTTTTAAATAAATGCATGGCAACACGAGGGGAGAGTTGTCAAAAGCCTCGCTGCCTCCTCTCAGAAGTCACTGACAGTTTTTCAGTCACTGTGTCTGAGGGCGTTGGAGGGTTTTTTTTGGTACTTGAATGGTCCATGTGTAGAAAGAAAAAAGTTCCCTTTACAGAGACACCAAACGTACTTTTCCCCTGAACATGCTATTCAGTCAAAGTCACTGCTGTTCAACCGAGTTTTATTTTGTTTGCAAGTTGATTTTTATTTTATTTTATTTTATTTTTTGATTCTTTTACCTCTGGCTCTTCTAAAAATTTGCCGCAGTCAGACAATTTATCACCGGTAGCCTCCGCTATTGATTGCAGCGAGCAGGGAGAGGGAGAGGGACATAGAAACATCAGTGATGAGAGAGAATCATCCATCTGCTGCCTCCGGCACACCCCCTGCTGGGGATCCAGCCCGCCACCCAGGCTTGTGCCCTGACTGGGAATCTAACTGTGATTTCCTGGTTCATAGGTCGATGCTCAGCCCCTGAGCCATGCTGGCCAGGCCCTAATAATCTCGTCTCCATGTGACAAATCAACAAGCAGGTGGTTATCTGGTGACATCTAAGCATCTGATAAAGCCAACACTGCCAACTCTGAGAGCTAAGAAAATATCATTGTCAGAGAAATGAGCCAACAGAAAAAAAGGAACAGAAGTAGGTAAAATCTATGAAACTGATATTTCTACCTTGATATCCGCCTCTGCTTGTAATAGCGATGACAATGCTTTGTTGTAAGGTAACAATTCCTTTCCGGAAATCATATTTGATCAGAAGTCAGCATCCATCACCATTTAAACTCTGGACTACTTCACTTGGTATCCTCTGGAATTTTGTGAAAATGGAAGTGGAGGATCCACAGAAAGCTATTTTTATTTTTTATTTTCTTAATATATTTTATTGATTTTTTACAGAGAGGAAAGGAGAGGGATAGAGAGTTAGAAACACTGATGAGAGAGAGAGACATCGATGAGCTGCCTCCTGCACGCCTCTACTGGGGATGTGCCCGCAACCAAGATACATGTCCTTGACTGGAATTGAACCTGAGATAGGCAGACACTCTATCCACTGAGCCCAACTGGTTTTGACCCAAAAGCTATTTTAAACTTATAAGGTTCATGGGCTCTTCCAGGAGACAACACCGGTGCGCTATCAGGGGCTGTCAGAGAGGTTCACTGAGGGAACATGTGGATGGCAACCACCGTCTCATAAGGAATATTCCTTGGGGTCACTGCTGCCTGCGCGGGTCACTGGGCACATGTGGTCTGACACTTCTCACACGGTGAGGCCCACAGAGCAGGCAAGAAATCAGCTGTGGAAAAGTGCATCTTGGCAATAATGTCATAATTGTAAAGAGTGTCCATGGGCAAGTCTCAGAAGCACCTCTGTTCTAATCAGGTCCAGCCTAGGCCCACACCATGGGAGGTTGGGGGAGACACACTCACGGAGTCTTGAAATCCCAAATATCAAGGCCATGGAGTAAGGAGTGGCTGCCTCAATGCAAGGTTAAGAATAGCAGTCTTGCCCATGAGAATTCGCCCCGGAGCTCTTACATGGAGACCACCCTATATGCTATTTTCTTTGAAAATGTCCACTGATTCACCCCCTGGACTCGAACTTGCGGATGGAGCCAGGGACAGAGCAGGCAGCAGAAGGAGCCCTGCCTTTCCAACGGTGGCGTCCTCTGGAGCCAGCGGAGGTAGCTGAGTCTTCTAGCTGCCACCCCAGCCCGCCCACGAACAGGCTCATTCACCCTGGTCACTGTCCATAAAGCAGAACTGACAAGAGGGACGACTTCCAGAGAACGCCCGCACCGGGCTGCATTTCTTCCCCATAAAACACTCAGCGCTCCCTGCGTCTCCCTAAATCTCACGGAGGGGGACCCAGGAGGGGCAGGGTGGCCTCCTTGAGTGGTGGCTGCGCTTCTGACAAAATGAATTCTTGGCCTTGCCTGTTCCCATTCTTTCTCCTCCTGCTCCCATTCGGAACGGCATCCCTTTTCCGCCAATAAAACAGGAGGGAGTATAAGAATGTTGGAAATATCTCCTCCCTCCTCCTTAACCCATTGGTCTTAGGAAGTTCAGAATAGAAACTGTCCAAGAATAGGGTGTTCTTATGAGGTAATCACCCCACATCCTGTATGATAAAAGCCTAATATGCAAATTGTCGCCCTCCCCCTCGGGCTGTCATTTGGACCAGGAGTTCCACTGCTCACTATGATGTTTGCTGACCACCAGGGGGAGGTGAAAACATGGCAGGTGTTGGCGACACAGTGCGGGCAGTGGAGGCACTGCTGGCCCCAATGGGCCCTGACCAGAGCGGGACGTGGCGTTATAGTGGAACAGGTGAGGGGGCAGGCCCAGGCCAAGGTGGGGTGCCAGGTGGGGCTGCAGGGCTGGGAGGCTGGGGGCACAAGCTGGGCTGCGAGCCTGGGGGCCTGAGATGGGTCTGATCCCCACAGGCCACTCACAGGAGCTCTACTTGTGCATGAATTCGTGCACTGGGCTTCTAGGAATAATCATAACAGGCACATTTTACTGAATCGGATACACACAGGCACCTGAGCATATTAATGCAATTTGTCTTCATAAAATAATCGTAGAGATAGATTATATTCCCATTTTACAGATAAAGACACAGAGGAAGTGAGAAACTGCCACGTTTTCAACGTTAGGAAGTGGCAGGAGGAGAATTTAAAGGGAAACCATTCAAACCAAGGCTCCTGCTTCCTCCATTACACCAAACTGCAGACCGTGTTCACTGGGTGTTTTTGTTCATTTTTTGTACCATTTGGGAAAACTGGAGGCAAAGAGGAACCACCTCTTGGTAAACATACACTGTCCATGTGCTCCGTGAGGAGCATTTTCTCTGGTTCCTGGTCACTGTCCTTCTGCATCTGATCAGCCTGCTTTGCCCTCGCCTAGTATTCACTGTTGAAGGCAATTTAAAGGATGCTTTCTTCCAGAGTCACCAGTGCGTCAGGCCTCATGCTGTGCAGTGAGAGGTCTGGTCTGACAGCCAATGGAATGTTTTAAAGGGACAACCTTTTCTCTCTGCTGTGCCTTTCCCTACCCCGGGCTCTTCAGTCACACGGAGGACACGGGACACTCTCAATCCCTGTGCCCGGGGCCGTCGGTGGCAGAGCATGTTGGGGTGTGGGCTGTGGGCTGGGTCTCAGCGCAGGCCGAGCCCTCCCTCTGTTCTACAAGAATCTGCTCTCCATGGGCACGAACCAGGGAGCCCAGTGACCAGGAACCAGGCCACGTGCCCCTGTGGAGACCCACTTGTCATATTGTTTTACAGTCTGACCCCGTCGAGGTCCAAGACTAATTACAGGGGGGCTTGTGCGGAGCCCTGACACAGTGACAGACAGACCTCAACTCCGGAAGGGCGATGCCTCAGTCCGGAATCAGATTGGACTGAAGTCATAAACCGCACCAGGTGTTTTCCACATGTTCTCCAGGCGGCTCGCCCATGACCTCTCTGCGTTACGTAGTTCCTCCTGCCATTCCCTCTCCATCCCCAGGATGGCTCCGGCCAGTCTGTTCCGCTCGCTCTCTGACTCCCTAATATAAATGGCTCTTCAGTGTTAACTCACAGCTTCAACACAGCGGTGACCTAGCAACACGGGGACCATTTCTGAACTTCTTGTCTTTTACTTCTAACCCCCCCCTAGATTATAGACTTGAGCAAGAAAATCTGCTTATGCCCCTGATAATTTTTTTTAAATATATTTTTATGGATTTGAGAGAGAGAGGAAGGGAGAGGGATAGAGACATAGAAACATTGATAAGAGAGAAACATCGATCTGCTGCCTCCTTTACATCCCCTCCTGGGGATCAAGCCTACAACCGGGGCTGGTGCCCTGACCTGGAGTCGAACTGGTGACCTCTTGGTTCATGGGTCAATGCTCCACCCCTGAGCCACCCCAGCTGGGCCCCTTTAGAACTTTTTAATCAAGGCAAATTGTCACGTTGGCCGTATGACAAGACAGGCATGAACATCAGACTGAGCAACGCACCCTTACAGGCCTGGATGCGAACACGAGGAGTCAGAGTCCCCCGGAGGCCTGAGCAGCCCTGGAGCACAGACGCCCCTAAATTCTGAAACCAGCTTCTGAGAGCCAAGTCCTCCTTCCCGACATCTCAGGCCAAAGGAGAGGCCGTGAGCCAGCCACGCAGGTCCAGGCTGAGGGGTGACCCAGATCTCTCAGGAGGGAAGGAGCAGGAGCACAGTGAAACACCGCCACGGCAGCTCCCCGTTCAGATCCCTATCTTCTCCCTTGTACCATCTGGGGTGTCTGCAGAGTACCGAAATGTCCAGGTGATGAGTCCAACCTATAGTGAGCCAATCTGATCTTTGTTCCACAAGACGACCAACACTGAGCTGCTTCTAACCGTCAGAGAGAAAGATGATGCTTCTGACATTGTCCTTTCATGCTGTTTCTTTCCTCTCCAGCTCCTCCCTCACCTGCCCCAAAGTGCTATCGGCTGCTGCAATCCCAGTGAGGCTGGGAGGGGCCCTTCCCTCTGAGCATTTTCGCAGGTGACTGGCTTTCCCCTCTCTCTTTCGGTCAGTGTGGATCCAGCAGAAAAAACGTAACACACATTCTGTTTGTCAGTGTTTTTGTGCAATTCGGAGTGTTCCATCTGACAAAGGCCTGGGAAAGGGTAGAGCTTACGGACTAAAAATGACAGTGTGGACTTCAGTGTGGATTTCAGTTACATATGACATTCCCTTTCCCTGCTTCTAAAACAGACGCCCGGTATGTCCCATGTCCTCTCTCCGCCCTCACGGTTCTTTTAAACAACAGCAGGGACTAGATTCCAGCTGGCATGTTCAGTGTGGTTAAAAATGAACTTTTTATGTAGGAGAGGCACCCAGATGTTTTCACCGGGCCTAACAGATAAGCAGAAACATGCCCTAAACTTGAAAAGTTACAAAATGGTATTTTGCAAGTAAGTGGCCCCGAGAATCAAGCCTCTCGCACGGCATGGAGTCCTGCTGTTGGTGAGTTACAACCCCATTGGGCACGAGCTGTGTATGGGGAGGGAGGGATCTGGCCATCCCCTCCACTGACATCCAGAGAGCCTTGCCCTGCCAGCACCAAACGGCACAATCACAGCCACAGCCCATGGCTTCCTGCTAGTTTTTTTTTTTTTTTAATATATCTTATTGATTTTTTACAGAGAGGAAGGGAGAGGGATAGAGAGTTAGAAACATCGATGAGAGAGTAACATCCATCAGCTGCCTCCTGCACAAGCTCTACTGGAGATGTGCCCACAACCAAGGTACATGCCCTTGACCGGAATCGAACCTGGGACCTTTCATTCTGCAGGCCGACCCTCTCTATCCACTGAGCCAAACCGGTTTCGGCGTGCTGTTAGTTTTGATTAATTACTCAGCGAGTCTGTGGGAAGGGGGCTGCACGCGCAAGAGCTTGTGTTGTATAAAAGGACCATCCCATCCATTCTCCGAGGCCCCCTCAGGGAAAAGTGAAACAGCGACGCCCCAGAGGGAGATTGCCGAAAACAGAGGTAATTGCTAGTATTTCATGTGAACAAGCAAAGCCCCATTTCATTCTCAACAACAAAGAAAAGTCCTTCTACCTTCCTGGTGCCCTCTGTAAAGGGAAGAGGAAAAAAATCTCCTCCGTGAGCGCTGAACGTGTATCAACTTCCATGTGGGGAAAAGGAAAGATGAACGTATTTTCCTGGCGTAGAAGACGACTTTTTATCCCAGGAAAATCTTCTCAAAAGTCGGGGGTCTTCTTATACGGTGGGTGCCATCTTATAAGGCGAGTACATACCAAGCTCTATTTCTTTAAATGGAAAAATTGGGGGTCATCTTATACGCCCAGTCATCTTATACGCCGGAAAATACGGTCCTTGTTTAGAAAATAAACCAAACCTAGCAACCTGGTTATAAAATGATATCAGTGACTAAACCAGAGCCATTGTCAGTCTCATAGACTCCTAACCTCCCAACTCTAGTGATTTTTTTCATCTTGGAAAAGAACAATGTAGTAACTTTAAATAAAAAGCATCCAAGAGAAATGCGCACAAGCAACTCAGTGTTTCTGATGTACAGATGTTGGTCGCTCTTCCAGACACGCGTTTCAGAACGATTTCTTACTGTGGAAACCCTTTCACGGCACCTGTTTACTAAACGTTGTGTTGGAAGAAGAAGCAAACCACCCATCAGCAGAAGGCAAACAACCCAGAGATCTCAGCCCTTCCCCCTCAAAGCACCAGCGCTTTCTCAATGGTGTCCCTGAAAAACCCCACTTCTCACTCGGGGCACACACCCTGAGTGGGACACCCCAGGCTTTGTGTTGCAAATTCTTTCCCGGTTTCCTGCTAGCAGACACTTTGCATTTTGTGGAAACCCCTCCGACTATGGTTTCAAAGGCATCCTGTCCCAGGGTTCCAACACTTTAACTCAGGAGACCACGTGCCAATGGAGAAAGAGCATTGAACTCTGAGCAGGAGGGAAAGCAGCCCCAGGTTCAAGTTCCATTCCCTCAGGTCGCGCAGAAGGGGTGGACGCTTCCCAGAACAAGAGCCCTGCACACGCGTGGCTCCCCACGTGGGCGAAGCAGGCACAAGCTCTGAACTCCATCGTGTAGGGGCCACTCTATCCAGAGAGAACCTTCTCCCTCCTTGCAAAGCAGACAAGCAATCTTTCAACACGTCCTCCTTTGCCTCATTTTCCAGAACCAAAAGTCCAGTAATGCCATGCCTTCAGAGCAGCGGTTCTCAACCTGTGGGTCGTGACCCCTTTGGGGGTTGAACCACACTTTCACAGGGGTCGCCTAAGACCATTGGAAAATGCAGATACAATTCATAACAGTTGCGAAATGATAGTGATGAAGTAGCAACAAAAATAGTTTTATGGTTGGGGGTCACCACAACATGAGGAGCTGTCTTAAAGGGTCGAGGCCTTAGGAAGGTTGAGAACCACTGCTTTAGAGGATCAAAAAGAGCACGAACATCAGCATTCTTTTGCGTTTGGATGAGTCACCTGCAGCTGATTCACAGAGGTCAACGGTATAAGTGATAGGCCACAAGGTACCCAGCATCTGAGCGCACGTGTCTGATTTTGTGAAGACACACACGTTGTAATGTTCAAGAGTCTTTTTGTCTCACGCGGTAGATCTGGGCACATTTTGGTGCCTGGGACTTACCTTGCCTTCTGTAGGTGGGTCTTCAGTTCTCTTGCGGGTCCAGAAGTCCTAAATCACTGTGTTGTGGAAGAGCAGGGACGCTAGAATAAAATAAAGGAAATGCGTTAACTGGAAGAAAAGTGGGTTCATCGTTTTATCTTAATAATTTCAATTCTGAAGCTCTAAAAATGAAGAGATGTGTTAGAACAAAGGGTTACTGGTGAGTTATAACAGTTACATAGAGAAGAGGTTAGTAGTCATAAGTTTGTGGCTACCCTAGCCGTGTGTTAAGCTAAACGTGATTTCATGTGTCTATGTAGGTTTAGCTTTCGTTTTTTTCTAGTAGCAAAAGCAAGAAATGTAGATGGCTCATTTGTCTTTACAAAGAGGAAAAAGTGTGCGAGTCTGTGTAAGACCTATACCTTTCTATCTTGTTTAAGGTCTCTCTCACTGGTGTTCCTGTTACAAATTATGATAATTAGATTAAGGGCAGGAGATATTTTATATCCCCGTGTATTCCCAGGGACCAGGATTATGTTTACACGCTGCTCGGTGAATTTACAAATATCAGTTTCTGGCTCTTTTCAAGGAAAACATGCTGACGTCCCATGTTTTTGCATTTCACTCAGTCATTTTCAATAGCAATCACATCGAAAATGAATCCGTTTCTTGAGTTTCTCATTTTAGCATTTATGGTCCTTGAAATCATTTCCCATGGAACCATGAGGCCAATGCTCTCTGTTCTATTTATTTCCCCCTTCTCACCCTCCAAGAAGAAACAAGGAAAAAGAACATACACCCCAAAAGAAGAAAGGGCATTTAAAAAATAAAATAAAATATATATAAAAAATAAAAAAAAAATAAAGATAATCAAACAAAGTACATGGCTGGTGTGAGATAGGCAGAGATAAGTCAGATCACTTTTAGGTTTTGAACTTTTTGACCGAGAGATCCTGGACAGAATTATTGAAATAAGAGCAGCGATGAGAAATAACTTGTTTTTCAGAAAACTGATGTGTTCATCTTTTAAAGACACGGAGGAGCCAGATCAATGTCTGTTTAATATGTGAAGCTGAAAATGTGGAGTTTTAAGGGTTAGGAGTCATGGAGTAGATGTCCCTCTTCAAGAGATGGGCGGAAACTGGTCTCTACTTGAGGACATATCTGCATGAAGGGTGTTGAGGCATGAAGAAGAGAGAGGAATAATGGGGGAAAGAGGAAGGGACTGAGTGTCAAGCAGTCACTCTGAAAGCCGGGAGAAAGTGTTCAGAGAAGACATCATTAGTCGACAATGCTCCACGCTATAGGTAGCTTTGAAAGAATGAGAACTGTCTGATTATAAGATTTGATTTTGGAAGAAACTTGGGACCTCGGAGGCAGGCATTTTGGTTAAAAAGAGGGTACAAAGCCAGCTGATGGGAGAGGAAAGCTCCATGGTTTTGGGAAGAGGAAAGAAGGGTACTCGAGTTGAAGGCACTAACACCCAGTGTTCTCACAGCATCTACAGCTTTCGGACTATTGTTGTTTTTGGAGCTACTTGTCCAGCTCATGATTGTAAGGTTACAAGTGTGGGTTCTGAACCTTAACTACTTGTGAATGAACCCAGCTTCGCCATGTAACAGCTCAGCCTTCATCAAGACACTCAATATTGCCCTGACTGGTTTGGCTCAGTGGAAAGAGCGTCGGCCTGAGGACTGAAGGGTCCCAGGTTCAATTCTGGCCAGGGGCATGTACCTTGGTTGCGGGCACATCCCAGTAGGGGGCGTGCAGGAGGCAGCTGATCGTTGTTTCTCTCCCATCGATGTTTCTAACTCTCTATCCCTCTCCCTTCCTCTCTGTAAAAAAGTCAATAAAATATATTTAAAAAAAAAGACTCAATCTGTAAGCTGACTCTACCTTTAAAATGGGATAAGATAAAATTTCCTTATGATTTGTTTTGAAGATAAAATGAGTTAACATCTATAAAGTAGTTGAGTTCTGGATACTCTCTTAAAATGCTTTTGAATTCTAAGATACGGTTATTATTTATACAGTGTACCTAGAGATATGAGTGCCCTAACATATGAGATTTTTGAGATACGAGCTGTCGAGCGAGTGATTTTTGCTTTGAAATACAAGCAACAGTTGAGATAGGAGTAATCGCTCGGATCGGCTGGCTGCACACGACCCACCAGTTTACTGCGACTCAAGTGTCTCATAGTTTCCCATGCCTCAAGGTTACGGAATGAATTAAACTCGTATCTCAAGGTACCACTGTATTTATATATTCAAATAAAATGGGCTTGTCCTTGTCAGCTGAAATCATTGGTTGGGAGATTAGAAACAGACTCTTCATACTTAATGGGGAATTTTAAGTAGATGTTTTTCAAGGAATGTTTGGATGGATTGGATCAAAAAATAGAATTAGTCATATTTTTCTGGCACTAACTAACTTCTCAATTAGTATAGGCCATCCCTAAACAAACAAAACAGGATGGAACAACCGTGCTGAATACACTCATGCAAAACCAAGTGAAGTATGGAAAGTCTAATAATTTTTTGTCGTTAGAATTCATTGTTCAGGGTGATTAAAATTCTCTGAGCTCCTCAGAATTTCTATGTCATAAATAGATGCTATACTCCCCACCAATTTTCAATTTTATCTTGAAACAAAGCACAGTGAGAAAAACAATAAGACGCAGATTCTTTCCATGTAAATTAATTAGCTTACCACCATAGGAAAAAAAATGTATGCAAACGAAATTTAAATATGCCGATGAAAATAGACAAATCATGTTGTTCAAAGATAGTTGCTGCTCTGCTCTTAAGGTTCTTAATTTTCTGCTCACTCCTGCAGAAAATCATTAAATGCTCTTTTCCTGAGACCAGACAATTCCCTACTATGGAAATAAATCAGGCAAAAAAAAGTTTGGCAATCTAGTCCAGAGAAGAATCTAAAACAGTACTTATATTTGATAATGAAGTCTGGAGATGAAGATTGTTTCAATTATTTACAATTCAACAGAATGAGAGTCTAAATATGTAGAACTCCATTGTCCTGTTTTTTTTTTTGTCCGATTATTAGAGATAAATATGAGGGAATTCTTTACAAAAATATTTAACAAAGGAGAAAAGGATACATTTTAGGAGATTAGAGGAGTTTTTAAAATGTATTTTTGATTGCTTTTTTAGAGAGAGAGACAGAGAAACATTGATGTAAGAGCACAACATTGATTGGCAGCATCCTGTACGCCCCCTACTGGTGATCTAGCCCACAACCTGGTTATGTGTGCCGGCCAGGAATTGAACCAGTGACCTCTTGGTGCAAGGGACAATGCCTAACCAATCAAGCCACAGTGGCAGAGCTGGAGCAGTTTTTACCACAATAAGAATGAGCTTGCAACAGTAGAGTGAGATTTACAGCTGTCAAAAAGCAAACTGCGCTCCCTAGCCAGTGTGGCTCAGTGGATAGAGCGTCAGACTGTGGACCGGTGGGTCCCGGATTTGATTCCGGTCAAGGGCACATGCCCAGGGTTGCAGGCCTGGTCCGCAGTGCGGGACGGGCAGAAGGCAGCCAATCAATGATTTTCTCTCATCATTGATGTCTCTCTCTCTCTCTCTTGCTCTCTCTTCCTTTCTGCAATCAATAAAAATACATATTTTTAAGAAAGCAAACTGAGCTTGTTATTAAAAAAAAAATCTCAGCAAGATAAACAAATTAGTTCAAGGAAGTTGTGGTTGAGAAATATTTGTGTTAGTTTTTTATAATCAGCCAAATTAATAGCATTTTGGGGGGTCTTACTTGCCAGTTTAATATCATAAACACACGAAGAAAGCAGGAGTGGTGTCTCCTACATGAAGTGCTTTGAAAACGCGTTTAAGTGGCTTTTGCATGTGGAACATGTAGCCTAGCTACGTGCGTATATTCATTTGCTCATCAAATACGACTGTGTGCACATTATGCATCAGGCACTGTTCTAGGTTTTGGGGAGGTAAAGATGAGCAAAGGCAGACACAGCACCCACTTTTTGGTAAGATACAGATGAATGAAATTATCCCACAAATAATGCTGTGGACATACAATAAAGGAAAGTGCTGTTAGATCACACAGCAGGAAGGCCTGCGAAACCCAGAGAAGCACTGATTTGGGCCCAGTGAAGCCAGAGAGAGAAATGGGGGTGAAGAACCTTCCTGAAAGGGGGCGGAGCTTACCAAGGCCCTGGGAGGGACGGGAGAATGGTGAGGTGAGGAATGGAGGGAAGCTAGGGTGGGGTCTCAGAGCCATGGCGCAGGCTCAGATGAGGCAGCAGGAGGTGGAGGGTGTTCAGCAAGGGCCAAACTGACTGTGCACTAAAGATTTTTTATTTTTATCCCAAGACCCATGGGAAGTTTCAAAGGGGGGGGGGGGGTTAGTAGGAGCAGCGGTTCTCAACCTGTGGGTCGCGACCCTTTTGGAAGTCGAACAACCCTTTCACAGGGGTCGCCCAAGACCATGGGAAAACACCTATTTCCCATGGTCTTAGGAACCAACACACCGCTCCTCGGTGTAGCAAAGTGTAGCCATGTAGTTTGCTGTTGTCATAGGAAGACTGTTGCCCATGCTACATCACGATTCTATTTGTCATTAGAAATAAATATTTCACAATATACAATTACATATTGTTTTTGTGATTAATCCCTATGCTTTAATTATGTTCAATTTATAACAATGAAAATACATCCTGCCTATCAGATATTTACATTACAGCTCATAACAGTAGCAAGATTACAGTGATGAAGTAGCCACGGAAATAATTTCGTGGTTGGGGGTCACCACCCCATGAGGAGCTGTCTTACAGGGTCGCGCCATTAGGAAGGTTGAGAACCGCTGAGCAGGAGGCATGCTGGTCCTATTTGTGCTTTGAGAGTCCTCCCGCTGGAGCTGAAGGCTCACGGGAAACATGGCAGCAGCCAGGGCAGAAGCCAGAGACACATCCAGTGAGAGAGCCCGCCCTGGCCTGGGGCTCGGCTGCAGCCTGGTCCTGTGCACCAAGAGGAGGTGGCGGGTTTGATTCCCAGTCAGGGCACATCCCCAGGCTGCAGGTGCGTTCCCTGGTTGGGGTGCAGGCAAGAGGCAACTGATCAGTGTTTCTCTCTCACACTGATGCTTCTCTCTCTCTCTCTCTCTCTCTTTCTCTCTCTCTCTAAATCAAGTGCTGTAAGATCTAGTGAGGATAAAAAAAAAAAAGAATGTGAGCCATTGCGTATTACGAATGATCCAACTAGATGTGAGGTCTCTACTAGTCATCTTTGAGACTTCTGTTAGTTCTTGTGACTATTAAAATGTTAATGCCCAAACCGGTGTCGCTCAGTGGATAGAGCATTGGCCTGTGGACTGAAAGGTTCCAGGTTCGATTCCGGTCAAGGGCATGTACCTTGGTTGCGGGCATATCCCCAGTAGGAGGTGTGCAGGAGGCAGCTGATTGATGTTTCTCTCTCATCGATGTTTCTAGCTTTCTGTCCCTCTCCCTTCCTCTCTATGAAAAATCAATAAAATATATTTGAAAAAATGTTAAGCATTCACTTCCAATATATTTTCTTTTACAACTCTCTTTTTCATACAAACACAAGGACTTTTAAAATGTTTTATATGTAACCCATGTTCCTAACAAAAATAATAGCTCGTTTTAGAAATTAGTCCCATCAGGATGTAGCTACCTTAAATCACATTTGAAAGAAGGTAAGAGTAGAATTGAATGCTGCTAATACATAAACAGCCATCAAGATCTACCCCATTCGCATAACACACGGTAAATAGTTTATACTGTCACAATGTACTTAAATTGTTTATGTTTTGCCGCCCTCTCTTCCATCCCCATTATTCAACTTTTGATAGAGAGAGGTGTTTTTAGTGGAAACATAAAAAAAAATCGCTTTCTTGCCCGCAAACCACATACAAAACAGAACAATGTCTCCTGCGTTATTTACTTCTTTTTGTAAAGAAGCATTTTTGCTTCTGACATTAAACATTTCTCTAAGGATCCGGAGTCATTTTTTCCCCCTCACCAACAGTTAATCTCTCGAATGCTGCTTTCTTTCTAAATCGATAGCTTACATTTCATATCTTTTTTTTTTGTTATTAAAAACACATTTAGAAAAGGGGACGTCTAGTCGCGAGAGCCTTGGCAAACTGTCCTCACAGCGGAATAAGTAACCCCAAGTTCCATCGAAGCTCAGAAGGGCCCTCCCTGTCGAAAGCGCCTGGACTGCTGACTTATGGGCTCCAGGACCTCGCAGGCTGGATGCTTCTCCATTATTTCATTATCAATCCATTATATTCATGGGAGCACAGCAACCCAGGGGTTCCAGTCACAATGGATGTCAGTGCAGAGGTTATATATACAGTGGTACCTCGAGATACAAGTTCCCTAACATATGAGATTTTTGAGATACGAGCCATTGAGCGAGCGATTTTTGCTTTGAAACACAAGGAGCATTTGAGATAGAAGTCATCGCAAGGATCAGCCGGCTGCACACAGCCCACCAGTTTACCGAGACTCGAGCATCTCATAGTTTCCCACGCCTCAAGCTTACAGAATGAATTAAACTCGAATCTGGAGGTACCACTGTACTGCAAGTTGCTATATTTTCCGGCATAGAAGACGACTTTTTAACCCAGGAAAATCTTCTCAACAGTCAGGGTCGTCTTATACGCCTGGTGTCGTCTTATAGGGTGAGTATCTCCCAAACTCTGTATCTTAACTGGAAACGTTGGGGGTCGTCTTATACATCCAATCGTCTTATCCGCCGGAAAATATGGTAGATGAGAAAATCACATCTTTGATTTTTAAAAAGAAGCTTCCTTTGGTGGCGTACTGCCCACACAGTGCGCCTCCGCCCTGAAATGTCTAAAACAAACACAAGCAGATAAACGAGCCTGTTTTCCAGGTGGAGGGGAAACCTGCTGAGACACAATTTTCCGTGCTCAGCGGCTGACGATCGGAGGTGCCATTTCCCGGGAAGGGCGGGTGAGAACACGATCTATGTTCAGGGTCTGGCTGGTGAGCAGGGTAGTTCTGTATCTTTTCTGACAAAAAAAGAAAATACAAACAAACAAAAACCAAATGTGTCTGTATCGCAGGCTGGATGCTTCTCCATTCTTTCCTTATTAATCCATTATGTAATGCATTGCTGTTATACGTGTTTAAAGTATGTTTAAAATCATTTTCTGATTCACGTAGTGAGCTCCAGGTTGGCATTTCATGATGGTACTTGATATTTAAGAAATGGCTAGAATATGATTTTTTTTTTCTTTTCTGGAATGTTTTGCGAATGAGCTAGATTTCATATTATCAAGAGGGCAGCAAAGCTTATCCTGATTCTATCAGAAGAACCCGCAGCAAACTGTCTCCACACCTATGCTCAGATTCGAGATTTGAAAAATAGGAGAAGTCAATAGCACGTCCAATTTCTTTTCGACGGCACAGATGGCCCGCATCTTTAAACGCCTTCCTGATGGGTGGAGTGGACCCCTGCTATTGGTACATCAGGAGGGAAGAGTTTAACAGAGAAATGTTTTCTTGCTTAAAGAAATGGAAGTCCAGCCGAGACCAGTTTGGCTCAATGGATAGAGCGTCGGCCTGCGGACTGAAAGGTCCCAGGTTCAATTCCGGTCGGGGGCATGTACCTTGCTTGCGGGCACATCTCCACAATGGGGCATGCAGGAGGTGGCTGATTGATGTCTCTCTCTCATCGATGTTTCTGACTTTCTATCCCTCTCCCTTCCTCTCTGTAAAAAATCAATAAAATATACTAAAAAAATAAAAATAAATGCAAGTCCAGACAAACTTCTATGCTAGGCTTTCCTTGATGTTTCAGAGGTCCACGGAAGCTGAAACAGAGGAAGCAGCCTGTCCTGCCGCCGATTACTATTCAAACAGAGGTGCATGTGTGTAAGTCACATGAAAGGCAATTAGGCGTCCACTTACCATAGCCACCTGTGAGGGCACGTATTTCATATTCAGAAAGAATAAGCTGGAAGAGGGCGTTTTGCCTGTTTGTTTATTTATTTGTTTTCTTCTCAGCCACTATCCACTTTGGGCCAGGAATGTTATAAAATTTTTTTAAGCTGGTTTGCATTAGGATTATTATGGCTGTTATACGTGTTTAAAGTATGTTTAAAATTACTTCCTGATTCACGTAGTGAACTCCAGTTTGGCATTTCATGATGATACTTGATATTTAAGAAATGGCTAGAATATGATTTTTTTTTCTTTTCTGGAATGTTTCGTGAATGAGCTAGACTTCATATTATCAAAGAAAAGAAAATGAACTGGGAAGACCAGGGTAGAAATTATATTCATAAATATATACTTATTTATGTTTACTAAAATAGCAATTTGTTAGCGTAAACCTATTTTTAGTGTATGCTCATTTTTACGTAGAGTTAAGTTTTTAGAAATATAGTAAGTGGCCCTTTTCCTTTTCTTTCAGAAATCTTTTTCTAGTTAGTAAGAGGGCACATGTTCTTTTTAAGAAGTACACATTTAAGGAAGAAAGCAAGAGACTGACTACTCCTAACACTGGGAATCAACATTTTCCCCCTAAAATTCATTCACTCACCGAATAGTCATTGTCCACCTGTCATCTACCAGAAAATTCCTAAGTGAGATGGATGCAACGATAAAGAAGCAAGCCACATTCTTGCCTTCGGAGCACCAGAGGTTTAGAAGACCATTAAACCAACGGATATGTACATTGGAATCAAAATCTTTATAAGCTCTTGCAGGGAAAAGTGTACATAACAGAGGGGCTGTCCTAACCTTGGGTGCATCTTCAAGTTTTGCTGTGGGCTCTGAAGGCGCTATGACTACAGGAAGTCCTTGGGTGGCGTGGGAAAGAGAAGAAGAAGGTCATTTGGAAAGGCCGTGGGCCAGCAGGCTGCTGGCGGTCACCACCAGCTGGACGGATGGCCACTGGCGGACTTGGAAGTTGGAGGCGACAGGATTCCTGTCAGATGATCACCTTGAGTGATGACTTTGAGAACCTCGCTGCACATATTTAGGATGTCCCCAGAGCTTCAGAGACACCAGTCTCATGGCGAGCGGAAGCTGTGCACACTCCAGTAAGGAGCTGTCAGACCCTGGCTCTGTGCGACGATAAAACCAGTTCAATAACTGGCCCCTTTCAGGCCTCTGAGTCTGATTTAACAAAATAGGAAAACCCAACTGCATCCTTTTCCGCTAAGAGCAACGAGGTCAAGTCTATAGGTCAGTTTTGGTTTGGAGGTGAAGTATCGAGCCCATTTATTTTTTAAGTCTGATTCTGGTTTTAGTCTTTCATAGCAGAGCAAGTGGGCCATTTCCGTGAAAAACAGAGTGGGAACTGCTGGTCTGAGTAGCTGGGTTGGGGTAACAAGATCGAGTGAAGACACGCCGGGAACCAAACACTGTCTCACTCATAGAAAGATGTGGACATCTAGATCCGTGAGCAGGGTTAGGCAAAGGCTCTCTGAAGCAAAAACCCCATCCCTTCCTGTCACCCCAAACGTTCAAAGGATTGCAAGCCAGCCCATTCTTACTTTTCTTTTCACTCGGCTTAGATTTCTTTTAAAAACATATATATTTTATTGATTTTTTTACAGAGAGGAAGGGAGTGGGATAGAGAGTTAGAAACATCAATGAGAGAGAAACATTAATCAGCTGCCTCTTGCATACCCCACACTGGGGATGTGCCTGCAACCAAGATACATGCCCTTGACCGGAATCGAACCTGGGACTTTTCAGTCTGCAGGCTGCCACTCTACCCACTGAGCCAAACCGGTTTCAGCTCAGCTTATATCTCTGACTTAAGCAGATAGTTAATAAAATAAGTACTGCATGTTTGTGCCTAACGAGGTGGGTGACTCCAGGACATTTACCAGATGACCAGGAGAACGTTAGCAACCCAATCTCCTGCCACATAGATGCGTCAGTACTGTAAACCAAAGAATCATCCGCTGCCAGAGTGCTATGAACAGTCATTTCTCAGGGTGCACAGAGCAAGTGATCCATCATTCAGAATAGATGTTCCCTACCTCCAGTTGTTCACAACATCAGCCCAGCTTTAAGCAATTACTATCTGTTTTCCCGTCATGCCATGAATTTCCTTGGTTTGCATAGTCACTTGAAGTAATATTTTAAGTTCCATTTCCAGCTCAGGAGCTGTAAGACCTGTGTTCTTGCTTCTCTCCCATGGAGCGCACACACATCAACCATGCGGTGCGCCTTCCGTTAGCCAGAGAAGAGACAGCCATCCTAGTCAATCGCTCTGAAAGCCTCAGGGCCTCACCCGGAGTTCCCGTTGGGGTGCTGATGGAAGTTTGCTACACAGATGACTGTTCACAGTGCTCTCACTGCCTTCACATGCTCTACATGCAAAGCTTGTGATGACTACAGGACACTTCCCTGAACAGCCTGGTCATTAGTTTCCCAGGTTCTCAGGTTCTTGTCGACATACCTTGTGTGTGTGTGTGTCTAGGTTTTACAACGTTGATGCAACCAGACTTTCTACAACAGAGATTATAGTGACGAAATGATTCTTGGGAAATAGAAACAGAACAGGGTAAACGTTGCCTACGGGCGTCTCTCCCTGCCACGCTAACTTCCATTGCATGTGAAACTCAATCCAGGAAAATGTCCATTTTATTCCAGCCCAGCAAAATAATTTTCACTCGGCATGTGGAAGATGAAAGCCAAACCTTTCCACTACACTGTGCCTGTAATCCAGGAAATTCTCGCTTTCCTCCTCCCGTACTTCGGTGGTCCGGAGCTGATCAGCGGGGATCACCATGGCTGGAAGGTCCCGGACTGGATGAGCGTGGGGACAGAGAACGCTGGGGCCAGGTGTTGGGGGAGCAAGATTGCCCACCCGGGAAATTGGCTGGAGACAGCTAAATCCAGAACCTGCCGGTGGCCTACATCTCAATTCCACAGATGGCCTAAATTTGCATATCATCTTGTCTACTCTGGGAATATGTATTAATTATAAGGCAAACAATGAAGGGAAATTAAGAGGATTTTATGACTTTTGGTAAATGAATTTTTGATAAAATCCAGGAAAAAAAAAAGATTAGATGGCCCAAATTACAAATGCTGTATTACGCTTTAAATTATTTGGAATTGTGGGTTAATTTATATATTGACATTAATCATGATGGTTACTTTATTTTTTTTAAACATGATACCCATCAATGCCAGAAAAACAAACTAATATGAATACTATCAAGAAATTTCAAGATAATTAATACTTGTACACTGCACTTTATCTCGGTTGCCTGTATACCACCATGCTGGAAAATAATGTCTCTAAGACAGGAAAAATACCCCATGTTAAATGGAGAGGGATCTTTAACCATGCAGGTATTTTTTTTTAAATATATTTTATTGACTTTTTACAGAGAGGAAGAGAGAGGGATAGAAAGTCAGAAACATCGATGAGAGAGAGAGATCGATCAGCTGCCTCCTGCACACTCCCTACTGGGGATATGCTCGCAACCAAGATACATGCCCTTGACCAGAATCGAACCTGGGACCTTTCAGTCCACAGGCCGACGCTCTATCCTCTGAGCCAAACCGGTTTCGGCACCATGCAGGTAGTTTAAGTGGCTGAAAAATATCAGGTTCCCAAAATAATCAATAAAGGTTCCCTGCTTTATGCAGCTGCTCATTGCTACAGATCCCAAGATCTTTAAAGAACAAACTCTATATCTTTAAGATAATGAGGAATTTACCTCAAATACCAGAACGTATGATTAAAATGGCACCTTAAAAGTTGGAAAATTACAAGGAAAACAACAAAGTGATTTGAACACCTGCACGAGAAATGATTGCGTCTGCTGATAGCTGCCATTTTATGAATTCCAGTAGGGAGTCCAAAGGGAGAAAAACAAAGATGTTCAGGAAGCTATTTTTGAGTGTGACTTTTCTGTCTTCCCGGCTATTAACATTCGAGCAAGAGGGAAGGGGGTTTCAAGACTGGAAGACCACCTGGCTTCCATTCTGGAGGGCTGAGTCCTCAGTGTCTGGGAACAACTACAGGGCCTGTGCTGGGGGATGGAGGCCACTGGGGGTGGTCCCTAGGAGAGGCCTCCCTCACCACAAGCACCCCAACACCCCTAGCCTCCGCTCACACAGCCACGGTTGCCCAGAACACTGGCTGTGGTGAGAACGTAGAAAGGAAGAGTAGAGTGGAATCTGATTCCCTTCAAGACCCTCTCAAAACAGGTCATGTCTTTGTCCCTCCATTTGAAATCCTGTCTCAGGTTGATCATCTCATCTGTGCTGTGATTACGTATGAATTACAAGCCAAACAATGAAGGGACATGAAGAGGGTTTTATCAAGTGTTGATCACTTGTTAGAATCCTTCCTCTAACACTGGACTCTGGTCTGAGAGCAAATGCTGTGGGATTGGCTGGCTGGGCTTGGTGAACGACAGCCATCACTCAACATGGTGCGGATCTCTCTGTGTCCTTGGAGAGGCTGACCCCCTAGAGGGGTCTTGGGCTGCAGGCTGCTCCCAGAGCTCAGAGACCTCTGCAGAAAGGGGAGTCTTGGGGCCTCATTGTCCGGGGGCCTCATGGGATGGGCTGCCTCTAGCAGTGGTTTTCCACCTTCCTAAAGCCGTGACCCTTTCATATAGCTCCTCATGTGGTGGTGACTCCCAACCATAACATTATTTTCGTTGCTATTTCGTTGCTACTGTTATGAATCGTAATGTAAATATATATATTTTCTGATGGTCTTAGGCTCTACAGCAGCAGCTCTTAACCTGTGGATCATGACCCACAGGTTGAGAACCGCTAGCAGGGTCACCTAAGACCATTGGAAAACACAGAGACTTACATTACAATTCATAAAAGTAGGAAAACGACAGTGATGAAGTAGCAACGAAAATAATGTTATGGTTGGTGGTTACCACCACATGAGAACTGTATGTATGAAAGGGTCGCGGCTTTAGGAAGGTGGAGAACCACTGCGTTAGAGCTTAGTGAGGCTAATGCAGTGGTCGGCAAACGGCGACTCTTGAACCACATGTGGCTCTTTGGCCCCTTGAGTGTGGCTCTTCCACAAAATACCACGTGTGGGCACGCACAGATAGTGCGATGGAAACTTCATGGCCCAGGCACAGAAGTTGGTTTTTGGCGCTCAAAAGAAATGTCAATCCTTGGACTGTTGGTATTTGGCTCTGTGCATGAATGAGTTTGCTGACCACTGGGCTAATGCATCTCTGTGCCCACTCGGCTGCTGCATTAATCAGTTTTGTTTCTCAGGATCAGCCCACTCTCACTGTCCAACCCGGCAGCCAGCTCCTTTGATAAATCTAATGGAAGAGAGGTGTCCTCACCAGCACCTCTAGACTCTTTCCTCCCATGCAAGCATCCTTTTCCCCCTCACACAATCTAAAATTTTATAATCCATTTCCCAAATAGCAAGGAAATCCCGCTTTCTGAGCAGCTTAGAGAGACTGGTGGCACCTGCCTCAATGGCTATGGTATGTAACATATATGAACATTTAAAGTGTTCTTCAACCAGATACTGATAATTGCAGCAAAGCACATTTCTCTTTCCAACTGGTTACTTTTCACTAAACATATATATGTAGTTTTATGTGTATGCAGAGGGACTATTAAACATAATATGCATATTTTCTTTTGCAGAATATGCCCAAGGATCCTCAATTAAAGGGAAGAACAAAGTAATACTTCATTATAACTTTACAAAGAGCACTATTTTATCAAGACTAGAATATTTTTAACGCAAGCCAACTAACTACAATATGGCTACAGATCCAATAATCTTCATATCTTCTTACTTGCAAAAAGTGAATGTTCTTTTCCACTGGCATTAACATAATGAGAATAAGAAAACAGGTTAAGTCTTAAAAAGGTCTGATGTCTTTTTTTCAGTATTCATGAGTGGATTAACTAAATAGAACCACATGCTATGTTTAAAATGTTTATTGAAGAAGTAAAAATCTACCTTGGGAAATAGTTTTCGAACTCAAAGACCTATATGGTTAGAAATAGTGTCAAGAGAATTTCACATAGCGATCACGGGTCGAGGAGTGTAAAGATAATAACCGCTTTATGAAAGGTTGAAGCAGTTGGCATATGTAGTGACTGATGAACAGTGGGATACTACAATCACCCTGACAACCTCAGGCACACAAAGACTAAACAAGAAAACAGTCATTCTGTCCATCAGGCATTCAACAGTAATGTGTCTACTAACAAAGAAAAATAAAAAAATCAAGTTATAGAAAACCCTACAATCTTGTCAAAATTTTACTTACTTTAATATTCCTAGAATGGGTCATGAGTTATTTTGTCAAAGTGATTAACATGTACTTAAATTGAGTTTTAAGGTGGTGACCCATGGGTATAATGTATTAGGTCTCATTTTATTTTCAAACCTTTATACTGAGCTATGTAACTTCAAGGGACTTGAAAGAAAGTGCTGGTTACATCTCAGATCATAATACAGTGGGACCTCGAGATACGAGTTTAATTCGTTCCGTCACCTTGAGGCGTGGGAAACGATGAGACGCTGGAGTCTCGGTAAACTGGTGGGTTGTATGCAGCCGGCCGATCCGCGCGATGACTCTTATCTCAAATGTTGCTCATATTTCAAAGCAAAATAGCTCGTATCTCAAAAATCTCATATGTTAGGGCACTCGTATCTCGAGGTACCACTGTATTCAAAACTACAGGACAATGTGGGTATCCCACCTGCTTATACTCATTTACAGACAGTGTTCTCTCCCAAGAACCCCGATGAGATGGACATGAAATATATTTGTAATGAGAGAGATGCCAAACTTTCAGAAAGCAAATGTGGGTACTTAGTTATCAAGATACCTGCTGATTCCCAGGTAGAGTTAGTACTTAACTGCAATGCATGCTGTGCATCTACTATTTGTATTTCTAGAAATACCCATTATTCATTCGAATCACTAGTGGCCATCCAGTTAAAAAAAAATAACCAAGGTATCTCACTTGAAATGTATGACAACGGATCCAGTGACAAAGTTTATATATATAAAAAAAGGAAGTCTTTTGACACTGGTGTCAGACTCAATATAATGAGCTATGTATGATATAAGAAAGGAAAAATCCAGAGTCAAGGCCAGCCCTAGCCGGTTTGACTCAGTGGATGGAGCATAAGCTGCAGACTTGAAGGGCTCTGGGTTTAGTTCTGGCTAAGGCCATGGTTTCAGGCTTGATCCTGATGGGGCAAGAGCGGGAGGCAACCTACCGATGTGTCTCTCTCACATCGATGTTTCTCTCTGTCTCTACCTCTCCTTTCCACTCTCCCTAAAAACCAAAGGAAAAATATCCTCAGCTGAAGATTACCAAACAAATTAAAAAAAAAGAGGTCAGGCCAATATGTTTTGCTAAGAAGCCTGGGTATTAGGAGGTGACAGCATTGGTTGCATTTGGGAAAACCATGCAAGAGCAGGGATGTGAAGATAAAGCTTCAGCCTGGACAGGTAGTCTGTGACCTCCAGGGGGAAAGGGCTCAGAGCCCCGATTCAAAAGCCATCCTGGGAGTCAGTGACGAGTCTTTTTTTTAAAAAAAACAATCTATTTTATTGGTATTTTACAGAGAGGGAGGGAGGAAGAGAGTTAGAAACATCAATGAGAAAGAAGCATCAATCAGCTGCCTCCTGCACACCCCCTACTGGGAGATGTGCCCGCAACCAAGTTACTTGCCCTTGACCCGAAATCGAACCTGGGACCTTTCAGTCCGCAGGCCGACGCTCTATCCACTGAGCCACACCAGTTTCGGCAGTGATGAGTCTTTGCTGAAGTGAGAAGCCTCTTCTCTTCTTCCTCCGTGATTCTCTAGGGCCCCGATTTTCACCGACTCATGCTCGTTCCCCACACAGCTTGCTACCTCTCAGCCTTAGTGGGGTACCAGCAAATGAGCTGAAGCAACGAACTTCCTCCCTCAGTGAAAAACTCTAGTCTGTTTTGAATGGATGTTTTTCTGGCGGAGATCTCACATCCATGGTGGAGATGTCGCTTTTGAGACGCTTAGGTATTTTTCCTAAGATGTGCTTAATTTTTTTTCTCCCCAGGAAAAAGTTTGGTTGGAATTTGGGAAAACATTAATGACATTTTAAAGCCTTTTCTGAAAGTTCCTATATTTGTGAGTGAACTTTACAGTATTTTCAACTTCACTCAGATTTCGGTGCTGAACCATCTATGGAATTTATAAAGTGACAATCGTGAAGCCAATGAGCTTGAGCTAACCTGGCTTCTTTTTCTTCCTTCACCCCGGAAATCCTCCAGGTTTTGCATAGAGAATAAAAGCCACCTACGTAGTCTTAGAAAAAAGTCTGCTTTCCTCTTTTTTATATGCTGCTTATCTCCCTGGACTTATACTGAGTCTAAACAAACTTACCACTTTTTTTTTTAAAGCAACTTAATGCGCTTCAGAGACTCACGACTGAATTCTCTAAGTGCTTATGTTGTTCCTCATGATGATTATAACTTTACAGTAGAGGGAAGTGGCACAAGTAGTGGTTGACAGAGATTTAATTTACCAAGTGGTACTTTATGGGTGTGCAAGAGTCCTTATAGCTCCTGAAAGAAATGACCTTCACATAGGAAGCTTGAGTTTCCCGTCTTGTTGGCGAGACCCTGCACAGTAGCCTGCTGTGATATGTACTACATTCAAGCCGAGGCGGGTTCTGGGTATTAATACATGTGGAGAGTGTAGCTCAGAAAGTTCAGCCACATTCAGCATCTATGCATATATGGAGAGCAAGAAAGAGAGACCTCTTTTTCTGCTTTTTTAGAGAGGAAGGGAGAGGGATAGAGAGTTAGAAACATCCATGAGAAAGAAACATCGATCAGCTGCCTCTTGCACACCACCCCACTGGGGATATGCCTGCAACCAAGGTACATGCCTCTGACCAGAATCAAACCCAGGACCCTTCAGTCCGCAGGCCAACGCTCTATCCACTGAGTCAAACTGGTTTTGGCTGAGACCACTTTTTTCGATGCCAAGACAAATGATAACTTCATAAGACCACTGATTTGTTTTGTTTCTTCTACCTGTAGCCAATTTAATAGTTTTAGGAAAAAAAATATCTTTTAAAATACCGAGACCCGTTACGTAAAGGGAACTATTTTATATTTGCACTTCCTAATGTCAAACTGGTTGACCACAAATAGGTTACATAATAGGATGAGAGCGAGACCTTTTAGACGGGGTTTCAATACAAATACCTTGGTGGGGGGTGCAATGATGTAGATCTGAAGCTTTAGAACAAATCAGATGTGTTGTTTTTTGTGTTTTTTTTTTTTTTTGGTTTGTTCCGTTGCAAGAATAATTGGAATAAAACAAAGAGGAAGAAATAAAAGAAGAGATCAGTTTTTCTCTGCTTTGGTCATTCCTTGGGACAGGGTGACTTATTCTGCAAAGCATTCCTGACACCGTTACTGTTTTCATTGTTCATGTTCAACATCATTATCTTAGGCTTTTGTTATTATTCAGTCACCCTTCAGTGTATTATCCTGAACCAAGTCAAGGTCACGGTCTGTGGACTTCCTAGACGCTCGAACGGGTCTAACTTGTCACTGGTTTTCCTTTATGCTTTTCTACCTTTCTCAAACCATCGGTAGACTCTTGTTTTCATAGTTGAAGTGAGAAATACTTGAGACGTTTAAAACCGATGCTTCTTTTTATTTATTCTAACGCCACATTTGTGCCCGTTTAAACATTTGAAGGATGGCCTACGACCAAGCACTCACTAACACGTGGGTTACAATACTTATTGGGGTTTCACAGTAAATAACCCATTGGACCAGATCTGTCTGACAGCAATCGCACCTCAAAGAAAGAGCAGATGCTCGCTGATGTGAAAGAGGCAGCTACTCTCAGCGCTGGTCACGGAAAGCAGCAATGCCGCCCTGGAAGGTGATTTTTTTTTTCCTGCAAAAGAGCAGTTTTCCTTTAAGGACAGCTTCTCCATTTGCAGGGAGAACTGATTTTCGGCCGGCGCGGGGATGTGGTGATTCAGGAAGTCCCGGCGGTATAATTTGAGCTTTTGCAGAATTTTCCATTGCTTATTTTCATCACTACCGCTATTTCATCATTTCGATGATTGCTCCCCCAACACCGAATGACGATTTTATTGGATGCAGAGAGGGCCGAGCTGGATTATATTTCACGGAACGGCTACGCGGCCTGTGTCAAAACAGGCTTTGGAAACAAAATAATCCCACCTAATTGACAGCCCTGAAAGCGAGGCCGTAAAAATCAGCGGTGCGAGCTGGACACCCCGAGCCTGAAACGAAAACAAAGTTTCCACCGAATTAAAAAAAAAAAATCTCTCAAGTCTACCCAGGTGATCTTTTCCATCGAGTGGATTAAAATAACTCTGATTGAAAAGTTTTGCAGATTCGGTAGGTGCAGGGTTTCTTCTTATTTTACGTTTAACATAAAGGTTAAACTCATTAAGTGCTTATTAAGTGTAAAGTTTTGAGGAGTTAATGAACCGCTGCTCTTTTCCATAATGAATTGATATGAAAATTGGAGAGCCCGCTTTGAGGTTGGAAAAATGAATTCCTCATTCTGTCCTGCCCTGAATAAAGCGTCGTTCCACCCGCATTTATTGGGAACCACAGATCTTTATTAGACGTTGTGGTCACCGGGACATAGGAGTGGGTTGTGTTGTGAAGAGGAATATGGGCTATTGTATTGAAGACCACCGGAAGAGTCTCCCTCAGCCCCCGTCTGATGTTTCGTATGACATTTAGTAGCTCGTGGCGCATTGCCACTTTCCCATGCTAATGAATCACGCTATCAGGAATGTGATAGCCCTGACTCGCTTCCACTGAGGCTCTGCATTCTCATTGCTGGACACGTTTTGCGTGTGACAGGTGACGTTCTTTCTCATGTCCACAACTCACGGGAGGGGTCAATGGCCAAGCAGGCCCCGCTTTACCATCCGAGAAGCAGGTGGCACAGGAGAGTCAGAGCAGGTCACAGGTAGACCGGTCTCAGAGCTTTGCCTGTCTGTCCTGGTTCCAGTGGTACCTTGAGATATGAGTGCCCTAACATACGAGATTTTTGAGATACGAGCCATCGAGTGAGCGGTTTTTGATTTGAAATATGAGCAACATTTGAGATAGGAGTCATCGCGCGGATCGGCCGGCTGCACACGACCCACCAGTTTACCGAGACTCAAGCGTCTCATCGTTTCCCACGCTTCAAGGTGACGGAACGAATTAAACTCGTATCTCGAGGTACCACTGTATTTATTAGACATTCCAGGACACTTGGCATGACCTGAAGCACCTGTCTTGTCTGTAAGTCCTGGCTTTCTCTCTTCCTGCTTTGTCGTAAAGCATAAGACAACCTTTCAAACCAGGAAAATCTTCTCAAAAGTCGGGGGTTGTCTTATACGCCAGGTGTCATCTTCTAGGGCGGGTATATCCCAAGCGCTATATTTTAACTGGAAATGTTGGGGGTCGTCTTATACGCCGGAAAATATGGTAGATATGTTCAAATATATTGCTAGGTTTTCAGAATGCCAGCAATCTGGTTTCTCGTCCTTCCAGTGCCGAAGGGGCCTGGTATTCCTGCCTATTCCTGCCGTAGCTCCTTTGCCACAGCATTTTTGCCACAGATATTTTCCCCACATAACTCATTGTCTCTATGGCAGTTCTGCTGTAACAAAGCCACAAAAGGGGGGACAGTAAAATGAATTTAAAGATTTTCTCGTGAGGTACCAAATATTCTGCTTCTCAGAATCGGTGCTTTTTGTTTATAGCTGCTATGCACCCTCTGTCTCCTCGCCACCCTCCACCCAGGTCTTAGCATGGCCGTAGCTCTCCATCATTCAGTCTCAGCCCAAATCCATCCTTTCCATAATTCCACAGCTCCTCCCTCTCCTACTGCTTTCCCTGTCGCCCCATTCTTGTATGATCCGCATAACCCTGACGGCTCCCTGCCTCCGTATTTGCGTCTATGCGTGTCCCTCTTCCTGCAGGAGAAGACACATTTGCAGGCAAGAATGCTGTTATTTTACCCACGTGTCTCTGCTTTTTCTAACGGATCCTGACACGCTGTAGGTGCTCAGGAGCGGCCAGCCGCCATCGCAGACTTTCCTCTCACACCCAGCGATGAAAAGCTACTCTGGGTCTCAGGTTTGCCTGGGAAAGATGTTCTCCTTCTTCAAAGAGAAAGAACCAGAAAAGTCTCAGGAGGTGTCACCGCGGGGCCAAACACCGTCTTAGTCTACAGAGACACCCGGGACCCCAAAAAGGAGAAGCAGCAGCTTCCTGCGATGCTCCCCACTCGCTGTTCTGAAATCTGGGCCACATCCGAGGTAAGGATGGAGGCCCTGGTGTTCCATCCCGAAATAGATGACTCGTTCACCACCGATCACATAAACATAATTACGCTGTGTGTCTCCGAGGATTGGAAGTGGGTCTCAGATACGGAACGCAGAGGCTAAACTCCAGCCAGCCTCCCCCCAAACACAGCCTACCGATTCTAGAATTTAATTCTATTTGGGGTTCATTAGGCTTAGGACCACCCTTTAAAAGAGTGTCCATGGGAAATTCTATACCTAGGCAGTCAACTCCCATGTACATGCCTTTTGGAATACAACCTGGTTACAATCGGAGAATTACTTTTCGGGAGAAATACACATGCTCACATTTTGGTACCGAGCTGCTGCAGATAGACATTATTTTCAGGGCTATTTTTTTTTTTCACGGTGCTATTTTTTTTTTCCAGCACTCATCGCATTGTTACCGAACAATTGGTTCAGCGTGTGCGTTCACTATACTCCTGGGACAAAGGTAGCTGTGTAATTCGTTCTATTTTTCCTAGAAACAAGAAACTAAATATAAACAAGGCTAATTCAATTCCGGCAGCTAGTAATCACGGCGCTTTATAATACAGCGGAGACAAAAGGAAGACAGAAATTCTTGTTACGTTCAAATGGTATCTGAAAGGCTGATGGGCTGAGGGTGTGAGGGACCACCATTACATCCTCATTTTTTCTCCTTCCTGTTACTGACTTGGTTTTCTCGCTGCTAAACATTCTTGCCCGTGAAAAACCCCTTTAATTTTGGAGAGTAACAGTTAAACAGGATCAAGCCTGCAATTGAATGTAGCTTCTTGTGGTCTCTTTGATTTCTAAATTATTTCTTTAGTTACATGAAAATGTCCAACTGATAGATCTTATCAATACATCTATTAGCTGACTCGAAAAAACACACACACAATTCAAGCCTTAGAAAGTACAGTGGAGTTTAAAAACAACAACAAAAAAACCACAAACAAATAAAGCAAAAATCAAAACAACCAAAGCAGGTTTTTTAAGAAGCTATGAGACTATTCTGGAACAGTATCCAGAGAGTATGTCTTCTTACTGGCAGATGTTCAAAGAGATATATTTCTTTATGCTGAGAATAAAACGTTATATGTGAACTGCATACTATTTACCACAATTATGGATTTTAACAACATTTTGTTGTATTTTCCTTCCTACTCAAAGGCATCTGAGAAATTTGATTTCTACCCCTGATCACTCTCTTCACCAACTTTTCTCTTTACAAGAAAAATGTACTGAAAGAAACTAACCTGATCATTATTTTGTTTATTAGAAAACAGTACATTGTATAATACTTACCATCTTACAACGGTAAGCTTGCATAGTTTCACATAATGTATTTCATGAGAACAGCATACATTTATTAAACATTTGAAAAAAATAGCAGAAGGATACCAAATGGTTGTCTGACCATAACGCCTATCTTTCACGATGGGAAGGCGTGTGTACAAACTGGATAGATTCATCAAATGGAAAAAGCAAACCCACTATTAATGTCTCCCCTCAGTCCTCTCTGTTGCATTTGGGAACTCTGCCGAACCTTCTCAATTATTGCCTAAAACATTCCCCTGCATACATGTAATAAAAAAATAAACACTTGCCAAAAGAAAAAAAAAATCTTTCCTCGGAGAAAGCCCGCATTTTAAGCGCTTTGCCCTTTGCCTACCTGTAGTAATTATTTTTATAATCAACTAGACAGGACTCCTCTGTTAGAAAAGTTTACCAATAAACCCCTGATAGTCATTAATAAATGCTTTTACTAGATCAGCGTGTGCGGTCTTTAAGGACATGAAGGAGAGAAGAGTTTTTATTTGTAAGCCCCCGGGCTGACACGCAGGACCTGGGCAGAGATGCGGGGACTCAGTCACAGCTGACTGAGTCATGGATGATGTGGGCCCAGCAACGCCAGAACCGGGAGCTGCTCTTTCATATTTAACTGCTAATTAACGAGGGAGCGCGGGAGAAGCGCTCTTCGCAGACAGCAGCCGGGTTTGGAGGTTCGCTGAGCCCCGGCATCTGATATTTGGGAAAGGGATGCCTTTGACGTGGGGCCGTCCGGCTCACCGCAAAGTGTGCTGACCCCCCAAAAGGCAACATCAGGAGCGAGGAAGTTAGCATCTGTAGCCCCGGAATAAAAACTTCCCATCGACATGCCTATTAACCAAATGAGAGAAAAAACTAATTAAAGCAAATTAGCCTAATGCGCGCGAGCTGGAGAAGACAGATGACTGCGAAAATCCCGAGAAGATAATGGTACCCATATGGGGTATGTTTTTGGCATTTTTCATATAAATTGGACAGTTTTAGAGGATAAATATGGTAGCAGAGTCCTTACAGGCAATTATGTCTTTACAAGGCTGGTGCTGACATCATAAAAGTATAATTTTAATTGCTATTAATTGCATTAAGTCTACTCTTATTGAATACTTAATGCCGTCGCTGACGGTAGACTAATTTATATACTTTAATGAAGCTTTCGTGGTAGAAGTTTGGAGTTATTGGGCCACTTTGACTCTGGGGGAGGAGGACAGTTCGCTGGACAGTTTTTCTTTAAAAACAAGTTTTGTAAATTTTTTTTTTCAATGAATAGATGCTATTTGTGTGTGTGTGTGTATGTGTGTGTGTGTGTGTGTGTGTGTAAGATAAATTTTGAAACACACACAAACTTCCAGTAATGTTTGCTGCACATTTAAAACAGCTGCTGGCCTCCAAGGTGTCACATATTTAAATGCACCTGATTTTTAAAAAATAGATGATTAGCTGGCCACGTTTATCTGCCTTTATCCCAGGCCTTTGCTCTCCTGCAGGAGAAAGCAGTTCCTTCCTAACAAATAGCAAGCGATGCAGAATGAGTAACGGGTATCACCAGAGGCAGAGAGGATCTGGCACTGAGCAGAGAGACAGACAACTCCCTCCACCTCGCACTGGGCCGTGGGCAAAGGCTGGGATCCTGGTGCCTCTGGGTCCTGGGGGCCTCTGCTCAGTGTGATTCAATTCGGAGAAATTCATTCGTCTCCATCAGTGCCAGGTCCGGTATCGGGGAGTTCCTAACCAGTGAGTGCACCGTTCTTGCCCGTTCAATTTGTGTTCAGTTCCGCTGACTGCACACATGCTGGCTGCCACGGCACAGGCACCTGCGAGAGAGGAAGGGAGTCGGGGGCACAGCTTTGGCCTGGGATGCTCAGACTGTGGGATGCTCAGACTTTGGGGTGATCAGACTTTGGGGTGATCAGACTTTGGGGTGCTCAGACTGTGCGGCGCTCAGACTGTGGGATGCTCAGACTTTGGGGCGATCAGACTTTGGGATAGCTCGGACTTTGGGGTGCTCAGACTTTGGGCGAGTCCCTGCCTGTTGTTCCTGCTCAGAGAGGCATGCTGACCGGGCAGACAAGCACCTTTGTTGGGGAAATAGGCCCGGCCTTCTCCAGCCCTGTGGATGGCTCCTGTGATTAACGGGATGGACTCACACTGCTGGGTCATAACAACACGAGATCCCCTTTGGAGAATTTTCTTTAAGGGTTCAGCAAAATCAGTGGCTGTCTGTGGCCTTTTGGTAAAATACCTTTGTTCCGTTTCCCCGGGGACAGCCCAGTTAAAGGCCGGAGGGGAGTGGCTCAGGCTGGGGGTTTTGGAAATCTGCAGAAGGTTCCGTTTCCTGAGGCTCAGCTGCCTCCGGCTAGGAAGGCAGGGTTTGCACTGAGCTCCCGGGGGAAGGGACTCCTGTCTTCTCTCACTGCATCATGGTGGCCCAGAGTCTTCCTGGCCACACGGCCATGTTCACAACCGCCGAATGTGGAAGGCTATTTTATTTGATTTTAACATATATATATATATATATATATATATATATATATATACATATATATATATATATATATATATATATATATATAATATATTTTATTGTTTTTTTTTTTTACAGAGAGGAAGGGAGAGGGATAGAAAGTCAGAAACATTGATGAGAGAAACATTGAGCAATTGCCTCCTGCACACTACACACTGGGGATGTGGCCTCAACCAAGGTACATGCCTTTGACTGGAATCGAATCTGAGACTCTTCAGTCCACAAGCCAACTAGGGCTGATTTTAATATATTTTTATTGATTTCAGAGAGGAAGGGAGAGGGGGAGAGCGATGGATACATCCATGATGAGAGAGAATGACTGACTGGCTGCCTCTTGCGTGCCCCACACTGGGGATCAAGCCCGCAACCCCGGCCAGGTGCCCTGGCCACCCGGTTCATAGGTCGACGCTCACCCACTGAGCCACACGGCCGGGCTGAAGGCGATTGTAGATTTTCAATCTTGTTATTCCCGCTCTCCTGCTGAGAATGGCCAGCAATTAGTGCTCCTTCCCGGAACGCGCTTCACGAGGCTGACGCCCGTCGGGGAGGCAGCAGAGCGAGGCACCCGCCCCTCTCGCACGGGCCGGTGAGCAGTCATCGGACGGTGATAACTTCTGATCGCAGCCCGCTTTCGGGTTCAAACTAATTACTTCACGGCGACAGGTGCCGTGCCCCCCGATTTAGCCCGGGTGCCGTTCAGGGACCCAGATTAATTAAACCAACAACGAGGCGGGAAGCGTTCACGTAACTTCTTTCCAGGGCTCTGCCTGCCCCGGTCACTGACACGGAAAAGCCGGTGTGAATCAATATTGCAGCTGAGCGTGGAGACGCTGCGCCAGGGCGCTCCCCGTCCTGGGAGAGCGGGAAAGTGGGCCAGACGGTGGCTCCTCATTCATTATTAAGAGGAAATTAGCAGAAGAGTTTTTCTTTTTATGCAAAAAACATATATCCAGTGGTACCTTGAGATACGTATTCCTGTGAGTGACTGCCAATGGTTGCATCCAAGTACCGAGTAATTGCTAATGATCAGAATGGTTAACTAAATGATGATGTCATAGCCCTTTCAATTCGTTGTGCCCAGACAGCCAATTGTCTTCACATTAATTGTTTTACATCAAATAACAACCCTGTAAAACTTGGAAACATTAGAAAAGATCCTGAGTAAACTGAGATGTGATTCCAAGATTCAAACATATGGCCAGGGTATTGGAATCAGCCTTTCAAAAATGGTTACTGTGAGTCACTTTACAGATTGGGACTTTGAGAATAACATTACGCCACATAAAATAAGTCCATCCGAGAAAGCTAAGAACCATGGGATTTCACTCACATGTGGGCTATAAACCTGAAACTCCTAGACAAACTTACTAGAGCAGTGGTTCTCGACCTTCCTAAGGCCGCGACCCTTGCATACAGTTCCTCATGGGGTGGTGACCCCCAACCATGAAATGTTGATACTGTGATGCATTGTGATGTAAATATCTGCATTTTCCGATGGTCTTAGGCGACCCCTGTGAAAGGGTCGTTTGACCCCCAAAGGGGTCGTGACCCACAGATTGAGAACTGCTGTACTAGACGGAAGAGGGATAGTATAAATGGTAAAAGGGGCCAACTATATAGTGACAGAAGGCGATCTGACTTTGGGTGGCACATCAGAGAAATATACACCTGAAACCTGTACAATCTTATTAACCAATGTCACCCCAATAAATGTACTGTATTTTCCAGCATATAAGATGACTTTTTAACCCAGGAAAATCTTCTCAAAAGTCGGGGGTCGTCTTATACGCCCAGTCGTCTTATGCGCTGAAAATACGGTACTTGAAAATGCAGTCATCAATCTGCTATAATAGAAAAGAAAAGAAGAAGAAAGAAAGCCTTAAATGAGCGAATAACCACAGCCGAGTGGAGAATTAGCAAAAGGGATATAGGTGCGGGTTTGCCAGGAGAGGATGATGATTGTGAGCGGAAGGATTGAAGATGATATACGATCTGATGTGGCAAGGAGGAGGCTGCGATAATGATGACACAGCAGGAAACAGGATACAGGCAAAATAAAGTAAAGCGGAAGGAATGAGAGGACACGAGGAAGTTCAAGAAATAGAAAGGGATGTTAATGAAGGAAGGAGTTTGCCGAGATGAAAGAGGCATTCCGGGGTACTCGGGGCATGAGGACAAGAAGCAGGAGAGAGAGATCCTCTTTCTTCCGGAAATTGGGCTGGGAGTTTTCACGGCTTTTGCCTCTCGTTTTTGAAACGTCTGTTTCCTTGCTTAACCCTCTACCCCACTTCATTACTAGCCCACTCCTGTTTCCACTCCTGGCTGGATTCTGTCTTCCCCTATCTCCTTCTCTCCAGTGATAGCGTGATGTGTCTCTCCCAGGTTGGTTTATACTGGCACACACTGCATCCCATGAGCTCCTCCTTCTGCCCTTTGTTCCTTTGCATGGATACTGTCCCTCATCCAGAGGGAAAAAAGAAAAAGATTTACATATTTTCTTACTCAGCACCGTTAAGCCAAAGAAAATGAGAAATGTGTACTTCGGCTGTGACATCTCTCACATGCTGTTGTCTGACAGAAATTTAGAAACATAACTACCCCAGAAGGCAACTCTGCCTGGGTGAGTCCTGATGCTAAAGAGCAGGCTGGGGGGGGGGGGGGGCAGCGCTGTGTGGGCATGTAGAGAGAGAGGCCCTAGCTCTTCAGCTCTCCCCTGTCGGCTGAAGTCAAGCGGACCAAGTGCATCACGGTCACAGCTGGGTAAAGGACTGTCCTCCGGCCATCCCAGAAAGAAACTTCCATTGAAATTGTGTGGAACTGAGAAAAGACTGAGCCCTGCAGCCAGGTACAGTGTGGGATGAAGCAGGGACAGCCTTTTACCATCCTCTCTGGTTCTCTTCTCATCGAATTCCTTTCCAGGATTGCGAGGGAACCTTTGTTCTGTTCCTATCTATCTATCTATCTATCTATCTATCTATCTATCTATCCATCCATCCATCTATCTGTTGTTCTGCTTCTTGATCACCAGGGGCCTGGAACCATGAAGAGAGCAGGGCATCTGGAGTCAGCCAGCCTGGATCCAAGTCCCGTCTTTTCCTCTCTCTCTAACTCTATCCCCTGGGAAAGAGAAGACTGAAGTCAAGGGCAACACAGAAAACGCCAGAAGGGAGACAGGTTTAGTCTAGAATCTGATGAGTTTTGCCTTGAAATGAGCTTGTTTTGAAATTCTGTTGGGACTTGAAGGAAGATACGTTATAATCAGAGATATGGACTGAGGGGTCATGGGCACGGTGAAAGCTTGGAGAGAAAAGAAAACACACTCATCCTCCCATCATTGCACCGTAACTGCTGTGCACATTGTGGTGAATTTCTTTACAGCATTTATTCAATTTCCCCCACTACATAGAGTGTAATATCTTTCTGTGTCTACAGATGTAGATCTATGTCATCACTTATTGGTTGCATATAAATCCCTGGGTTCCTGGTTAATCCCGCGAAGGCTTTGAAGCTTGATGTAATACTCCCAAGAAAACATGTAGAGGGAGGCCATTGGTCCTAGGAGAAATGGGAAGGGGGTTAGGAAGGAGAATGATTGGAGCAAGATGGAGAACAAGCATCCACTTTTGGAGCAATGCAAATTTCGAGAATATTGAAGAAGGTCTTGGAGGCGAACAGCAAGGAAAACTCTCCCTAGACTTGGAGGTGAGCATGGTCTTCAAAGACAGTTGAGGTTCAAGGTAAGAACAAATGAGCTCCTGCCAATGTTGGTAGTTAGAGAGCCAAGCTAGAACCCTGGGAAGAGCCGGAACCAGCTGGACAAAGGGGACATCGGTGCAGTGAAACACTGGGGACAGTAGGAGGGAGCGGGATCTGGCACATGAAGAGAAGTGGCCTCCGAAAACAGGGGGGATCTGCCCCTCTGGAGAAAAAGGAGGAAGGGGAAGGAGCTGAGAGGAAGGCATGCAAAGGGTGGAAGACAAGAGGTAAGGGAGGTCTGTTGGCTACACCTGTCAGAGCAGTGGGGAGTGGACAGAGAGGCAGGCAGGGCGAGGTGAGGGAGGGAACCGCTTTGAAAACTGCTTTAGGTTGTCAACGGGAATGGAGACCAATCCGAGTCCTGGGAGGACAATGTGACTTTGCCGCCTCACCCATCAGTGCGTGTTGACCTTGGCTGGTGGGTCTGGTCAAAGGTGGGGACAGAGGCAGAGCGGGGTCAGTCCTAGCTGAGGCAGGTGAGGGGCACATGGAGGAAGGCAGGCCATGAGGGGAGGGAAGGAAAGACGGAAGGAACCTTCCCTGCAGAGCGAGGGGGGAAGCACTGAGCTACAGGCCGCCTTTGCTGCAACAACAACCGTCATGTCGCACCCAGAGTTGTGCCACAGGGAACGGATGAAGCCCTCTCCACGAGATGAAGGGATTCTCTCTGTTACGAAAACAAGCCTCCCTTGGTTTCTCTCCGTGGCCCATGGTTTATTTAAAATACAATGTGCCATTTTACTTCTGTATTTAAAATACAGAAGTTCCATTTGCCAGCATTTTTCTGGGGCGCATCCATTATTCAGAGCGGGGCGTGCTCCACTGTTCAGTTTCGGTGGAAGTAAAGGGGGTGCACAGCTTTAGGGTGTGGGGATCATCCCTCTCTGGAGGGCCCTGCAGCTGTGGTGCGGGGGGAGCCCTCTGAATGGTGGTTGGTGCCCTGCATTCACAAAACCAATACAATGATGCCTGTCTATTTCAGAGAGGAGGGTGGTTCTACCCAGTGATGCTCAATGGCCTCTATCAGTAAAGCAGCCGCAGCGAGGCAGGCAGAGCGAGGTGAGGGAGGCTGGTCCTGAGATTCTCATGCTCGTTTTTCTGCCCTGGGAGCCCGAGCGGATTGGCTCCCACAAACACACCCATTGGGTGTTTCCAGAGGGCACGTGATGTCCTGGGAGCACCAGTTATAAAATGTGTTTTTTGTTTTTCTTTTATGATGTGACCATGCAGATGGTAACACTGCCTTTTCTACTGTGAAAATTTAAAAGCTGTGGAGTGTGTATTTCACATAGTAACATGCTGCTACATGTGTGAAGGAAATGAGCTGCGATTCAGGTAGAGAACCCGGACCCCCCGAGAGTGACTGAACATTTTCCTCTTCTCTTTTTTTTTAATATATATATATATATATATATATATATATATATATATATGTATATATATATATATATTACTGATTTTTTACAGAAAAGAAGGGAGAGGGATAGAGAGTTAGAAACATTGATGAGAGAGAAACATCAATCAGCTGCCTCCTGCACACCCCCCACTGGGGATGTGCCCGAAACCAAGGTACATGCCCCTGACTGGAATTGAACCTGGGACCTTTCAGTCTGCAGGCCGACACTCTACCCACTGAGCAACACCGGTCTCGGCTCCCTCTTCTCTCTAAGGCTGAATCTGATGTCCTCCTCCTAGCAGCTGTTACCCCTGGCCAGGCCAAACCGGAGCAGGGATCTTGTTTCTCCAGCAGAGTTCCATTTCTCTGCTCTTGGGTTTAGACAGGCTTCTGCCTCATCATCTCTCTAGTAAATTATTTTTACTTCCACACAACACTGTGCACACTTAGAGTCGAAGCCGTTGCTTTCTCTTAAAGGCACGCACACACGACCCCCTTTTAGACTGAGAGCAAACCCTAAGGAGCCTCTGAGATGTTGGCTTCCCTTTTAAAACTCATGCCTTCGTGCATTAACATCACAGTAACCCCAGATACCATTCTCCCTTCGTTTACTGGCTACTTGGCTTTAGACCATACTACTCTGCCCCTTTTGGCTTTAGGTTAACGGGCAAATACTAGATGGCTTATAATCCTTTTCTAAAGGTTTTGTTTTTTTTTAAGGTTATTTTACACAATGAAGTGAAACATATATACACATCATGGGAGTAAAGAGCACAATGCAGGACTCAGAGCAAGCCAGAACGACTCCAGAATGTCAGCAAGGAGAGAGGAAGGCACACACACTTTCTTTCTTCGTGTCCCTTTCTAAAATCGCATCAACCAGAAACTAACAGCATGTCCGCCTTTTTTATTTTGCGGGGCTGTAAAAGGCACACATGTTCTGTGCGTTGGGTCCCCTGATGAAAGGGACTTGCAGACGTGACGCCTGCTCCAATCATCCCGGTGCATGCATTTATTTACGTGTATTAAACACCACATGTGAGTGACGGTGTGGGTCAGAGGAGGGAACGGTGTCCCAAGGGCTGCTGGGAACGCAGTGATGTTGTGGAAGGGGCCAGAGATCAGAGGGAAATGCAAAGAACCAGAGAGCTGGAGGAGGATTAAAGAAACTCCGGGAGGCTTTAGGAGACCCTCAGAAAAAAGGGACAGAGAGAGAAGTGCGTGGGGGTGGGATGGGGAGGGAGAGGAGCCGGGAGGAAGAATTATTCCATAACCCGAATGGCACCGTCACATTTCAAATATATAGAAGAATGTATCCTCATAAAACTAGGATAATCAGAACGAAAAAATTAATTCTCTTTTCAAGAAGCAGAGGTCAAAGGGGCATCTTATCATGTTTTAAAACCAGTTTGTGGTTTTTTTTTTGACTGTGCAGATACAGGGCGCACAGGTTTGTGATTTTTGAGAAGAGCTCATTATCTTAAAATGAATTCATCTGTGTTCTGTATTTTTTGTCTAACGAAGGTTTGGAAAGAATAAACATTATTTTAGCTGGGGAGAGAAAAAAAATCAATCCCCGTCAAAATAGTCTAGGAAGTGGAAATACAATATTATGTAGGAAATTAGTTAAAAAAATAACCAACAATGGCTTAAGAATTGAATCCGCTAACAATAACAACCTCCGCTTATATTCCTCATGATGAATAAGTCTGTTGAAAAGGCAAAATAAACTTTGACCTCCGTAAGGAGCCAAAGTAATTTTTGCCACCGCAGAAGTCCTAAGCAAACAGGTACGACACGGATAACAAGGCCACCGGTTTCTGTGGCTGAGAGAGATGCTGAGGGCGAGCACAGCCACTTGAGATGTCTAAGCGATTCCATAGGAAGCTGCCAGTTTCAGCCATCCTGGCAGGGATATGGTTATCATTTCCGATAAAAGGGCATCCTGCAAAATCCAGAATTCTGCATGTACTTGCTTCTTTGCTGGTATTCCTTCCCTCAGTGTACAAGTTCCTTGCACACGAGAGTTCCCTCTCTTCCTACAACACCCTGCCCAGGGTGCGGGCACAGAACACGGGAAGGAAATGGCAGCATGGATACCTGATCCGCTACTACTCCCGGGGACACTGGAGTGTTCCCACAGGTGCGCCCTGATGCATCTGGCTGAGGACTGTTTAGGGGGCTGGGGGTTCCCTATTCCCGTTTCCTAGTGAAGAGCCCTGTGCCAGCGGCCCGGCCCGCTGGGAGGCCGAATACCAACGTTTGCACAAGTGCACAGACCTCTCCCAGAGCAGAGACAAAGACCGTCCCCACCTCTCCTCCTTTCTGGATCTCTCTGCTCCACTCCGCATCCTTAACATCAGGCCGGGAAGGCAGTAGAAAGGCAAATAAAGGGGTTTGCCTTGGCGGATCAGAGGCTCCGTTCACATCCCACTGTGCCTTTGCTTTTAGCCCCAGGACCGCAGAGCACCGAGGGGACATCGGGGCTGAGGTGCACCTGTTTCCAGGGGAAGAAACTGTTCCCCAGAACATCCCTAGAGGAGGGAGAGGTGACCTCCTTTCTGGGAGACCCTGGGCACCATAAACAAGGAATCACATTCAGCCAGATGCTCAGGGGCGTAAGTGGCTCCCTGGGTAACTGCTGGGCACGTCTGGAGGCGCGTTAACTGTTTCAGGCTCCGAGTGTGCAGTTTAGTAAACGGTACCCCCTGGACCTAATGGGGCTCTGGGGATGGAGGGGATGGATGCAGCCCCAGCAGCGCCCCCGGGGCTCCCAGGGAGAGCGCCCGCCAGGATGGAAAGCGGGGTGTCTCACCGCTCTTTGTAAAAAGCAGGATTCTGTCACACTCTTTAAAATCAAGGTACCTTCACTTTCAATACTGCACCTGCCCTCCCCAAGTATACCTACAAACACTTTTCCCCCTGTTGGAGACAAGGTTGACTTTTTAAAAGATCTATTTTTTATTGATTTTTTTTTTTTTATAGAGAGGAAGGGAGAGGGATAGAGAGAGACCTAGAAACATCGATGAGAGGGACACATTGATCAGCTGCCTCATGCACACCATTCTACTGGGGATGTGTCTGCCACCAAGGTACATGCCCTTGCCTGGAATCGAACCTGGGACCCTTCAGTCCGCAGGCCAGCACTCTATCCACTGAACCAAACCGATTTTTGGCAATGTTGATTTTTTAAAAGGTTTTCACTGACCCATTTATAAAAAAAAAATCACAGTAGCTACTAGTTCTTGACCATCTTAGTCTTTTTTTATATAGATAGTTTTATTATTCATTTTTTTTTTTGAGAGAGAGAGAGGAGGGCAAAGGAGAGAGAGAGAGAGCAATATCACGTGGCTGCCTCCTGGATACCTTGTACTAGGGATGGAGCCCACAACCCAGGCCTGTCCTCTGACTGGGGATTGAACTGGTGTCCTCTTGGTGCATGGGAGGATGCTCCACCAACTGAGCTACACCGACCGGCTGGGCCAACGTAGTCCCTCTGATGTTTTGGGGCAGTTGATTTAGTTGCGCCGACTTGGGCTCTGAAAGGCCCTCCTCTGAAATCCCCCCTACTGCTTGCTTTTCCTCTCACTTTGGTGACAGCCATCATCTGTCTTTCCTATTCTTTTCTCTCCTCTTCCCACTGATATTTATCATATTCTTTTCTCTCCTCTTCCCACTGATATTCATCATATTCTTTCCTCTTCTACTCCCGGCGGGGCTCCCTGCTGGTATCTACACCCACAGTCTTTGCTCTTCTCTCCCACAAGGTTCAAGGTCTTATGTGGCTGTGATTGGCTTCTCTAAGTACCGTATTTTCTGGTGTAGAAGACGACCCCCAACTTTTCCAGTTAAAATAGAGTGTGGGATATACTCACCCTATAAGACAACACCCAGCGACCCCTGACTTTTGAGATTTTCCTGGGTTAAAAAGTCATCTTATACGCCGGAAAATATGGTAACCATCCACTGCACCTATTAGACCACCTCAAGTTCAATGTGAGGCTATGGGTCATCTTACATTGGGGGTCTCACCACCAGTACAGCACATCATGAGGACATCTCAGGGATAAAGTCATCACATCTCATCTTCTCCAGCCACAGGCCATCTTTCTGGGGTAGCTACCACCCTGGGATTGATACTAGACCTTCTCTTTCTCCCTTAAGCCAGCTAGGCCAGGGTTGGTTACCTTGTCTCAATATTTTTTATTTTTTATTTTTGGTCTATCTCTGGGACAGTCCCCTGTGAGTTTTTTCACCCCTCTTTATTCAGTGTCACTTTGGACTACAGTGGAACCTCGAGACACGAGTTTAATTCATTCCATAACCTTGAGGCGTGGGAAACTATGAGATGCTCGAGTCTCGGTAAACTGGTGGGTGGTGTGCAGCCGTCCGATCCGTGAGATTACTCCTATCTCAAATGTTGCTCTTATTTCAAAGCAAAAATCGCTCACTCGACGGCTCATATCTCAAAAATCTCGTATGTTAGGGCACTTGTATCTCGAGGTACCACTGTATTTTTATTGAATCCCACTTGATGCCTGATGACACATTCTCATTTGGCGTATCCATTTTTCAAAACTCCTACCAAAGTCCAACTTCTACCTGGCCGAGTGAAATGACTTAATCCTTCTTTCCTCTTCATGTGGATGAAAACCTTCTTTCTCTGTGCATAATTATAGACATAAAACTTACATGATATTTATGTAATCTAGCTATGATCTTTGTAATACCTGCATGCTTTGGTGTCAATAGATTTGAATATTCATGTTGAACTGTTTTATGCAAATTTTCAAAGCAGGGAGATTATACCTGTTACATTTTAATAACCGTTATTCATTAGATAGATCCTTCAAGTCCCTCCGCTGAGCCTAATACCACTTGAGGTGCCCCAAAGAAGATAAGATAATCAAAATGTGCCGAGGATCAGAAGTAATAAAACGCATAAATTAGTCCACCTAATGAAGAAGTGGATATTAAACTGTTTGTATAGACTTTGAGGAAGACAGGGCAGCTCATTAGCTACAGCAATGATAGAATATTCCAAGTAAAGATATAGGGCATGAGGGGAGAGGTCATTAATGGTGACAGGGGCAGAGAGAGGAGGGAGGCATGGAGTCAAATTAGCATAGTACATTCCATGGCATGACAGCCATGGTCCACCTCTTGTACCATAGCATGATGGGACATAACTCAATTTCCATCAGCTTTTATCTTCCTAGTCCATGTTTCTTGAAATACCACTGAATGCTTAGTTCCGTAACTTTCTCTTGAGTATAGTTAATTTATCAGAGAAAACATGATTTTGAATGAAAAAAAAAATAGACCTAAGTTTTAAGACTTGACAAAGATGACAGCCCAAACCAAATTCTCCCTTATGTAATAATAAAAGAATCACCCCACACCTAGTTTAATGTCAACATGTGCGTTTTTAGTCTAACTATTGTTACATGGCAGAAGAATTAGACATGGAAAAGAGCTGTGACTTTGAAGACGAGAAATCTTAATGTGAGTAAGCCAATCTGGCCCAACTTTATCCTTTAACAAGCATTCCAAGTGGGATTATGGTCCATGCAACTATGAGATTGAACCTATATAATTGTTACCATTTTTTACTTCCCCCAAGTAGCCATTTTATATTGGCTCAACTTCCACATCAAAATAAATTTGTGAAATTTATTTTGCAGACGTAATGTTGTTCCAGTCTGGCCTAGACCTCCTACAAGACCCTCAAATTCCCTGGAGATCAGGACCGGAAGAGGAAGTGTCCAGAGTAGGCTAGGTGAGTCCCCTGGAAGACAGCCTTTGCTCTCAGGGAGGCGTGTGACTCCCCAGAGATCACCATCTGTCTGAGAGGTGACTTTTCCATCCCACACAGACAGCAAGTTCTCGTGGGGAGAAGGAGGATTGCCTTTGACCCTGGGAAACTGACTCCCCCCTTCTCCCTTATCCTTATTTTGTAAATACAGTGGTACCTTGAGATTTTTGAGATATGAGCCATCGAGCGAGTGATTTTTGCTTTGAAATACGAGCAACATTTGAGATACGAGTAATTACGCAGATCGGCCGGCTGCACAGGACCCACCAGTTTACCGTGCGACTCGAGCGTCTCATAGTTTCCCATGGAACGAATTAAACTCGTATCTCGAGGTACCACTGTATTTTTAAGTGGATTCCAGAGAGAGGAAATCCATCCAAAACACCAATTTTAGAGACTCATCAATGGGTTGCCTTCTGCACACCCCACGCTGGGGACGGAGCCCGCAACCCGGGCACCAAACCATGACCTCCTGGCTCATAAACGAATGCTCAACCACCGAGCACACCAGCCTGGCTCTCCCTCATTTTTATTTGCAATACCGGGTCCTTTCAACCACAGAAGATGCCATCTCTGAGGTGACACTGGGAAGAGAGTCCTGGGACCTCCAGGGAAAATGCTTTCTGGTTTGTGTTTGTGGTCAAGGACAAGTTCAAAGAGAAGTTTTTCAATCTGCCTGGCTTTCTAATCCCATTCTGGGTACCAGGTGTAACTGGTGGGCCTGCTATTTCCCTGGAATCCCAGTCACAACTCCAGCCATGAAACTGGTTAGCTGGTCTGGGACAGAAGTAGAAAAGCAAGGGAGAGAGAAGAAGGACCTCAGCTGAATTCTGGGTCTGTCATGTCTAGCTGTGTGACACTGAACACGTCACTTGCCTTCACTGAGATGCAGTCTTCTCAAAAGGGACCATTAGCCATGACTGTCTCGCAGACCCCAGGGCCCAGTAAGTGGAGGGTGTGAGATGCTTGCACATCACACATAGTTGGGGACCCTGACATCATTATTGGGCTGAACCCTAACGAACAGCGCTGGTCCTATTTTTGGTCCCTCCCCATCCACGCCTAACCCGAACCTTCTCCCTGTCCCAGGTCCTCTGCAGCGGAGAGCGGCCGGGCCAGAATAAGGTTTCATTACCCTTCAGATTTCCCCTTTATATATACTTTATGCTTTCCTCTCCGTGAAGCGTTTTTACTTCAGCCATAATTTTTTTTCTACTTTAGAAAGCCACCAAGAATTAATCAATCAATAATTGCATCGATGGGCAAAAAAACTAATAAAACTGGAACCATCCCGGGCCTTGAACTTCATAACTTGGAAATATGAAGTGGAGGCTTTATCCAGGGGAATTTACAGATATTATTTGGCCACCCGACGGCGTCCATATTTCTTCATTACTCCAATCCAAACGCAAGAAATACAGGGCCGCAAACCCTATATAAGCGCCATAAATTTCCGGCTGAATTCCCTAGCCCCCTACCGAAGTGGTCACCCAAGGACTTTTTAAGAAATAAAATCGGGCTTCATTTAGTGTATATTTTTGCTTCTTCAACAAAAATTTGTGGTATAGCTAAGTTAGAAAATACAAATCTTTACACTACTTTTTAAACATATAAGCTAACTATTCAATGTGTGTGTGTGTGTGTGTTTTACTTGAGAAAGTACTCCACAGAGTTGAAAGTCTCCCTACTCCCCAATATTACATTCTGTGACCCCTCCTTCATTGTGTCGCTTCTCCAAGGGCCCCTTCTGTCCTTTTCAACTGCCCAAAGGGACCCCAGTCCTCGCTCCCCTGCTCCGTCTCCGGCCCTTTGATTCCCCACGTCCCCACGTCTCAGAGAGCGAAGTGCCTCTTTGCCGGGGAATTCCCACACGGACCATCCCTGTGGCTTTATCATTCTTGCTTCCCCTTTGACAGGAAAAAGCAGCTCTCGAGTCCCCTCTCCCTTTCGAAGAAAGCCTGGCCGAGGGGTCCTTCTCTTGTGATGCAGGCCTTCTCCATCCTGGTTCCCCCACTTTGTGGGCCAGGATCTGGGCAGGTAGCTGGCTGGGTGATGGCACCTTCACTTGGAACAATGCGGGCTCTTCATCACCTGGTGACAGGCCTTTCCGTCCAGGCACTGACCTTGACTTCCTGTGGCCTTGGACTCTGGTTGTCCTGAGGTTCAATCGTCTGGAGCTTGGGGCTGGGACACCTCACCCTGTCCTGATTTTCCCAGGTTGCTCTTTGCAGCTTGAACTTGACACAGATGTGCCTCGTCCTCCCCACTGGGTAATGAGACCAAGAATAAAGGCTCAGGTGCAGGTGAGGGGGAGCGAAGCTAGGTCCTTCCTCCATGCTCCCTGGCACTTGGGAGCTCTTACCGGCTCAGACCAGGTGCCCAGGGAGGTCTCTGGGTGGTTCTCTTCCGTGGCTTTCCCACTCACTGACAACTTTCCGTCTCGAAACGTCATTTCCCATTTAGTAAAACATCTCCAGTGCAGCCTTTCAGAACCGTCTCTCTGGTTTTCCAAATGGGCAGTTCCCTTCACGAGAGGAATTATTCTCTTCTAATGGTAAGGAAAGCACCTTATCCACTGTGATATGATAGAAGCAGATTGGGCTTTGAAGGTGGGAAATCTTAGGTTCAAATCCCATGTCTGCTACTTAGGCACAGTGTGATTTTAACGTTTTTTTTTTTTTCTTTTTAATATATTGTATTGATTTTTTACAGAGAGGAAGGGAGAGGGATAGAGAGCCAGAAACATCAATGGGAGAGATACATGGATCAGCCGCCTCCTGCACGCCCCCTACTGGGGATGCGCCCGCAATCAAGATACATGCTCTTGACCAGAATCGAACCTGGGGCCTTTCAGTCCGCAGATATATCGCTCTATCCACTGAGCCAAACCGATTTTGGCATTCTCCTTCAATTTGTTGAACTTGCATGAAGAGCTCACATAAAGTAGTGTTTATTTTTATTTTTTAATTCTCCAAACGCATGTCATAGAGCAAATTCCAGAATGTTCCTTCTGGTCAAAGGCCTGCTGGCAAACCATGGCTTGAGCTGCCACAGCACACGGTGTTGGTGGGAGGAGGTGGGTGCCGAGAAGAAATGAGGGTGTGTGTCTGGGGAGGGAGATGGAGGACAGGCCAGGGGCCTCTGGAACTCTGAGTAAGGGGGTCCCTGAAACAAGTTAAAAATGCGGGCTTGAAAGGTCTCTCACACGGTCACATAAAGGGCCTGGTTATGAATCACCGACGGTGGGAATTCTCGAGGAGAGTTCTGAAAACCGCTTGATGTTAAACAGATGCACCAGCTCTCACACTGAACCGCAGGGAGACAAAGTTTTAAGATGATAGACAAAGGGTATTTTTTTTTCTTTTCTCTTGATAGTTAGGATAAGGCTCCTATCAAAAAATGGTGGCCTCAGCAATGATGAAAATAATGTTAGGTAGTTTAAAGAAACCTCATTATACTGCTGAATAGGCTTTTGATGATAGTTACCTCATTTGCCAGGGGAATTGACAGTGAATCCCCATTAATTACAATTAGGCTTTACACATATTACACATTTTTTTTTGTATAACTTGAATATACATAGAAAAATATGTGCATAACTACAGAATTTGTTTACTAACCTATTTAAATGCTCATTCTTATTTAAATAACTTCTTAAGATTTCAGTTTTAGGAATCAAAGGAAATCTGAATTTATGCCTACAAGAATATTATTTACTTTTTATAACAAGCAAGTATCTGAGATGAAGGTGCAATCTGAAAGCCATCAGTTATGGCTCAGAGATTTGCTTGCTGAATTATTCTGAGTGGAATAAATGAAGAGCTGTCTTTGAAACTTATTTCATAATTAAAATCAGGCACAAAGAAAACTCAATTCTATTTATTTCTCTAAACGTTGTTTACGTGAATCTTGCTAATAAATAAAGAACACAGCTTAATTCATCTTTAATTTACATCAGGTAACAAATTAACAAATTAAATGCTGCGTTTCTTAATTGTTTCTTGTCAGGTGGTATTCAAACTTGCAAAATGTTTACCCACCTGGGTGAAATCTCTGCGAAGTGAGAAACAGACCTTCCACTTGAATATAATTACCGAAATAATAGCACCTTATTTGGTTCACTGCTTACCAATTTATTATGGATTTTAACACCATGGAATTCAACATCTTTTGTTGTGAAACACTGGTAGATTTAATTTAGAAAATGTCACTTATTTTCTACCTTTAAGCGGCCTGAACTCATCTGCATTCATTTGCATTCTAACATCTTTCTCATGTGGCAGAGGGAATGCAGGTATTCCAGTTAGTGCTCATGGTATGTATTGTACATGAAGATGTCCTGGGTCATGCATGTCGTGGTGGCAAAAATTTGAGAAAGACTGAGGAAACACCCACTACCCTATTTTATGGTCAGCATCTATCAATATTCCAGTTTTTAAGAGGAAGGCCCAAAAACTCAAAGAAATTAAATAACTCATGCATTGTGATAGGAAAAGGGATAAACTAGCTCTTTGACTCAAAATAGTTGCCAGAATTTCTATAAAAGAAGTATAACAAAAATCCTATATAATAAAAGCCTACTATGCAAATTGTCTCCTTAAAAAGGATCCAAGGGGTTTGACCAGAGGGTGAGGCTAGTGGTGGTGTTGGTGGCTGGTGGCCAGGAGAAGGGAGGACCCCGCCAGCAGCCAGCAGCTGCTGGGGATCCTACCTGTGCACAAATTTTGTGCACTGGGCCTCCAGTGTTTCATGATCACGGTCAAGTTTCCAAACAATTATCAATGAACTTCCATTTTAGTCAACATTTATCACATGTGTAGCAGTAAAAAACACACTGGATTTTCTGAATCCTGTAACCTTTCTTTCCTTGTTTGAAGTGAAACAAACCATAAACAAATGCCAAGATTTAAAAGAAATATGTAATCCCAGTTGGGTGCTCAATTGGTTGGAGTGTTTCCCTGTCCACCAAGAAGGTTTTGGGTTTAATCCCCAGTCAGAGTCTGTTCGGGAGGCAACTGATCAATGTTTCTCTCTCACATTGATGCTTCTCTCTCTCTCTCTCTCTCTCTCCCTTCATTCCTCTTTAAAATCAATAAAAATACAAACATATTCTTGTGTGAAGATTAAAAAATATGTGCTTACATATGTGCATGTTTGTATATATGTATATAATAATTCCAATCTTTTAAAATTGCAGTAAGGGCATTTAAAAGGAGACCTACCATCTTAACAGATTTTTGAGTACAGTATGGTTAGCTCTAGGCACAATGTTGCACAACAGATTTCTAGAACTCAGTCATTTTACACATCTGAATTTTTATACCCAATGAATTGAGAAAAATACTCTGAAGTAGTAATAATGACTACTTATGGGTGGCCATCTTTCTTTTCACTGAAAAGTTCTGTATTCTGTTTTTGTTGTTCTTAATTAATAACATTCTAGAAGTTTTTTTTTTAATCAATGATTCTTTTGTTTTATGAGCCAAGACAAAAATTACTTGCAGCAAACCAAAGAAGACAGGATCAAGATAGGTTCTGTCCTTACCATTGGTAGAGGAGCCACCATGGGTTAAGAGATTCCTAACAATAGGACTCCACCATATCTCATGTTGAGAATATGACTCTCACCTGCCAATAGTCAGTGGTAAACAAGTTCAAAATATCAGTTCCAAATTCAGATGTCTTGTCAGAGGCTCCCCCAGGTATGGGTGGACATGACCTATTTGGGGAGGCTAAACCTTACACTCATGGTAGCCAAGAAAGGTGGTCTAGATTCCGAGCTACACTTTCTGCTGAAGGAAGTTTTAGTCCATGAGAGATCTCCACAAAGCATAGCAATGAGAGGACTCAGGGCAGACAAATAGACATCTCAAGGGAGTGAAATGGTTGGGTACCTCCCATCCAGCCTTATGAATTGAGAGATGGAGGAACAAATGTGGTCATCTGATACCCAGAATCCTAGGGCCTGAAGGAAATCTGTCAGCACATAGCAAGGCACAAACCAATGGACTAGATTTCAGGAGCAGAATGGCAGTGCTTGTGAAGGGACTGGTGAGGATAAGGCCCAATCCCTGCCTATGGAAAGGATGAGTTTGTGCCTACCAGAAGGCAAAGCCCAGATTTGTCCAGTGAGACACCGGTTACATCTTGCACGGAGCAGCCCCAAAGACAGGAAGTGAGGAGAGAGAAACATTGAAACATCAATGTGAGCACGCATCATCAATTGGCTGCCTCCTGCATGTCCCCTACCGGGAATTGAACCAGCAACCTTTTGGTGCACAGGATGATGCCCAACCAACTGAGCTAAACCGTACAGAACCAACTGGTTAAATATTGTCGACCTTAGTCCAGAAGTGAGCTTCGAGGTAGACCTGAGCAACTCCAGCCTTATGTATCAGCTGCTCTGAGTAGAAAGACTCTGACCTCACCTTGTATGCTGAACAGCAATTAAAAATCTCTTAGATTTGCATTTGTGCTGGATCACAGGGAAATATTTTAGAGATTTAACACTGGCTGTTCTGGTCCTCCTGGGAGGAACTGTGAGCACATGGCAAGTTCCAAGCCAGCGATGAAGCGATGACATGCAGGCAGATGCTCTCCACCCCGGGCAGAGAGTGTGTGGAAAGGGCAGGAGATCGGGTGTGAAGACGGGGTGAAAAGAAACTTAATTGGTGGTAAATTGGTTCTAGGAATTGGACATTCTCTAAAAAAATCAGAGTGGCAACTGCCATTTATTGGGTCCTTTATCAAGTATCTTCTGTATTCTGGGCACTGTTTTCTGGGTATTCTGTATACATAACCTACAGAACCTGCAAGGATTCTGGAAACTAAATATTATAATCTCAATTTTGTTAGAGGAAACTGGGTCTGATCACCTGACAGGCAGGTACCTGGCTGGATGTAAATGTAAATCCAGTTGTCCCTCGCTCCAAAGCCAGTGCATCTGTTATGTGGCTTTCAGTATCTCAGATGAGATGAAGGAATGTAAGAGAGAGAAGAAAGGAGAGAAATGGGGGTGAAAAGCAGAAAGGAGGAGGAGAGAGAAACAATGAAAGAGTAAGAGAGAAAAAAAATTCAGTAGTTTTCATGGCGAGTTCTTCAGGGACCAGAGAAATTATGTTTTGTCCTGAGCCACGCCAATAGGCACATAGGTGGGTCAAGAGGGAGCCTTCCTCCATCCCAGGAAAATAATGTTTTGTTATTTTTGGGTCTGGTGGCCCAGTGGAGTTAGGAATCAATTTGCTACCTATTGTGGAAAAGTGTCAGAAACCAAATATTGTTCTCACTAAATGGATGTAAACAGGAAGCCAGAAGGCTGGTCAACCTTAACTGCTCTGAAAGGTCAGAGCTGATTACTCACTGTTTAGTTGAAACATTATTGGTTGAAGCAACCTCTATCTGTTTGTTTCATGTTAATTTCTGTTTTTGTTATTTCCTGCCTAAAGGCTAGGGGTGTGTCCCAAAGCCTTAATAAAAGGGAGAAAAGGGCCAGAGCAAGTGGCAGTCCTTTCCACTAGAGGAAGGCTCCCCCCTGACCCCCCAATATCACCAAATTAATGCTTTCTGGTCTCTCATTTCGTTTGCGTGCGGCCTCCTCCAGAACCCGAACCCTGAACCGGGAACCCCGAACCACGCGGGACGTGGAAAGAGGCTCCCACAGAAAAGGGCCTTGCATTTTGACAAGATACTTCTTTTATTCTTTCAGGGAACAGGTGGGTGCTAGTCTGCAATGGTTTCACATCACGTTTGAAACGAGCGTCTATTTCATTCTCCGAGCCCTCACTAATGCTTTGCCTGTGCCTTCCATCTGCCCCTGGGCCCTCCGGAGAAAGCTCGTTTCAGCTCACAGTTTATTCTCTGGGACTGGCTTTATGTGAAGAAGACGGAGACCCCAAGTATACAATCTTGAATGGATTCTCGCCTGCTTGACTTTTATATGAAGTGAATAATGGGCTCGCCAGGAGCCGCGGCCTTCTGAGATAAGCTAGTGGAGAACGTCGCTGACAAGCTTGGAGGACACGTTCATCACAGCAAGGAAAGGAAACCCTCCATCACGCGGCTTCATTCCAAGTCTCCTGAGGACGCGCTCAGGACTGAGGCACGATTTCTTTTCACTTCCGCTGTCAAAAATTGAATGATGCAGAGGCAGCTTTGAAGAAATCTCCTTGTGCGCCTCACTCTTCCTGACGGATATCTAGTTCCATCCTTTGTACGCATCCGGCCAGGGCCCCTCACAGAGTTGGTGGCTTCACTTGGTCATCAAAATAACTGCAGTGTTTGTTGTCTTTGGAAAAAGGACACAGTTGCTGGATAACATCTGACCTGATACGCAGGCATTTTAATGATTTGATCAAGAGTGGTTGAATGAAATAGTCACTATTTTGTCACCCCCGTGGAATAATGGATCTAGCCAATAACCACCCAAGGACACTGAGAATTTTAGGTCTTTTTATGGGATGGATGAGGGTAACCATATCTGATCCACTGATCAATCTTAGCATCCCTCCAGGGAGACAATGGATGAGAGGTATAAAAAAATAGTGGACGAGACCGGTTTGGCTCAGTGAATAGAGTGTCGGCCTACGGACTGAAAGGTCCCAGGTTCAATTCTGGTCGGGGGCATGTACCTTGGTTGCGGGCACATCTCCAGTGTGGGGTGTGCAGGAGGCGGCTGATCGATGTCTCTCTCATCGATGTTTCTGACTTTCTATCCCTCTCCCTTCCTCTCTGTAAAAAGATCAATAAAATATATATTAAAAAAAAGACATTATTAAAAAATAGTGGAAGTTCTTGCCTTTTTAAAAAAAAGTTCTGGATCTCATTAACAAATAAGTTACATTAAATAGGGAAGGGTATTATCATAGAGCATCAAAGACGTGAAAGGAGAAAAATGCACGGCGTGACTCTCCTTTGGAACTGGCTTACACTGTAAAAAACATGTTTGAGACCAGCAGAGAACTTTCCACATGGACAGAATGTTAGCTGGTATTAGGCCCCTGTTTTGTGTAAGGTGTGATAATGGCGTGGTGGTTCTGAGAAAACAAAGTGAAGTAATTATTGCCCTTCTTATGACTCATGAAAGTATTTGTAGCAGAAATGATTTGCTTTACAGGACTTGAGCAACAAATACGTAATAAATAAATAAAACAAGATTGGCCAGATAGACTCTCTATTTTGGTATGTACTTGATAATGTCCACTCTAAAAGCGAAAGCATTCAGGGATTTTATTATTTTGCTCAAAGTAGCCGCTCCTCTAAGAAGTCCCATCGTCCCTAGAAAGAAGAAGGACGATGGAGGCCCATCCAGTGAGGAGAATGAGACTCACTGTGATTGCTTTTTTAGTAAACAGTAAAATCTTATTTTCTTCCACTGCCACTACTGATTATGCCTGTCTACGTACATAAATGGATTTCTTCTCATAGTTTTGTAATTAAATTATTACTACGGCAAACATATCGGAAAATACTTTAAATATTTAACGAAAACAATAAGATTTTTTAGGTTTGCAAATTTTATTTTTAACTTCTATGTTCTGATAATAACGCTCTTGAGAAGCACTCTTTGTATGTTTCTCTGAAGACTTCAGATGGTTAAGAAAACGCGCGAAGGTCATTTCTACAGTTGACATTCAGAACTTTTTCTCGAAAGGGATCTTGCTTTCCAAATAGAGAATCCTCAAACTCAACAAATCAATCTGCGGCTTAGTCTATCTTCTCTGTCCCTTTCCATTTTGATGTTCATATTTCTTTTTCTCCATATTTGTCCCTGTGTCTGTGTTTACTCTCTCACCTGTGACAAAAGCCTGGTCTATAGCTGAGTTTCTGCTAGTCCTAGTCACATGTTAACAGTATTCAGATATGTATATGGTACTCAAATAGTATCACTTAGATGAGAAGAAAATAACTCCATCCGCCTATTCACCATTGGACATCAGAATGACTACTTTGTTTTTCTAGCTACATTCAGAAGCTTAGAGTGTTGGAGGGGAATGGGAGGAAGAACAGAACTGAAAAGGGGTGGTTGGGAGAAAGCAATGCTACTGTACTGTACAGACAGCAGAATGACAAAAGAAGAGGACACAGCAAGACTTTTCTTCAAACGAAATGCGCATGAAAAAGCTCATTCAAGCCAGAGTCATCTGACAACCCCAAACAAAAATACCCGCCACTGGGCAGACATGGTAGCCTACTGGAGATCGAAGTACTGAAAGCTTTGTGCAATTATCCCTCATCTTTCTGACACCCCGAGTCCATCTCTGGCTTTGTTGGTGGATCCACCGTTTCCTGAGAGGCTGTGGTTGGGTGCAATTGGAGCAAATGCCTCTGTGGCCACCACCTAAGGAAAGAGATGTTTCTATTTTCTGAAACCATTTGGTCAAAGGCTCTCTCTAATCAGTCTCTTTTTTTCCCCTTAAGCTACATATCACACCCTTTAATCTTGGGAGGCCTTTTAGGAGAGACCTCGTAAAATCCAAAGGTCATTGCTTTAATCTGAGTCAATTCAATAGAGTATTTCAGAGGAGGTCAGCTTTCCTTTGATTTCTCTGGGATTTAGTGTCTTTTTCTTACATGGAGTATAAAACACCCCATAAAACATAACAGAAGAGATAGTTGGGCAGTTAGCTTTGACCCACATCTTTTCGGGGTCATCTTCCTAGTGTTAACTATCCCAAAGTAATTACTCATAACACAGACGACTCTTTATACATTCCTTGTGAATACCTAAAGCGATCATTTTTCTTGGCACCTACTTATACAACAAGCATCCATTAAGTTTTAATTACCCCTCCCCAACAAACCTTTCATCTCTGCGCTCTCTCCACTGCTGGGGGCCTTTGAAGACGCAGAGTTGGCTTTAATATATACTGTTCATGGAAGGGCTTACTCTGGGCCATACAGGTTCAGAGCTTGTGGATTGAAGCCATGAGGTCAACACGCTCCTCAGACATGCAGAAATTTCCATTCTCTCCGAATCCGAATGACTGTATTTTCTTAGGGAATCAGAGCCCAGTTTGGCCTGCAGTGTGTGTATCCCTCCTCGGGTGGACACTTGTGATGAGATCAAAGTTTAAAGAGAGTTTTCTGGTTCCTCTGGGTAAATTCAGCTTTTCAGTGTCACTAAAAATGTTTGCTGTGTTTGGGCACTGGTTCTAAAGAATTATGTGACATACTAAAAAAAAAACCCCAAAAAATAAAAAACAAAGAGAAGAGAAAGAGAAAGAGAGAGAAGGAAAGAGAAAGAGGGATAGTTTAGAAAACAAAAATATCTAATTAGAATCTTCTTTATATTCAACTAGCCATTGACTGATTTAACTCTATGACTGGTCTTCCTGAAATATAGCATTGTTTAGAATGTTATTTGCTGATAGTTGTGGAGAGATTGGGCTCTCCTATCTGCCTGAGATAGCGCGGTACACGTGGTATGGCCAAATCTAATGATTTCTCCTGCTACAGTAGTAATATGCTGTATCTTTAAAGGCATCAATCCTAAAATGTATTCGAAGAGACCAGCTCACAGTCCTGTCAAAACATTCAATAAAATAAACTCGTCTGTCCGGGAGGTCTTGGGATCCATTAAACATCAAGGGTTGGCAGGAAAGAGGAGACTGCTCTCCTCTGAGTGGCCTGCAGGACTTCATGTCAGAGGAAACTCCTCATCACACAACAGAGAGACGGGGGATTCACTTCTCCAGATCCTCCCGTGCCATTTATTTAGCTTTATTTCACTTCCTTTCATCTCCACGTTGATAAGGAAATTGGTATTTCGAGGCCTGGCATTTGCATTTGGAGATCTAACAACCTGGCAAGAACCAAGCGCCTCTTAATTTAGGCATCACTCAAGTGTCTTCCGTGCAGTTCGCTGGGAGGGGAAGCTTTGCCTGGAGAGGGAGAGCAGAGCACGCAGCTAGTGTGCGTGCCTGTGTATGTGTGCACGTGTTCAGAGGCCGCTATCCCACCACCTAACGGGCCGTTAGTTTATCACACGGGAGATAATGGACTCGTAAGCTCCAGAGCTGGGTCTTGTTTGGCACAGACACAACCTGTTTTATCTGCACCAAATTCCTTTTCTAAATCTGTGGAGCTGGGAAGTGACTGTCTCTGCAGGGCGTCCACGGTAAGGAGTGGAGATAACAGTACACAAACTGTGGCACCCGACACTGGTCACCACCTGCACGGGGTCGCCTGACACGGATAAGCGTGAGGCCCGGTCACGGCCCAGCACGCAGAGGGGTCAGGCCCGCTGGCCCAGCTCGCAAGCCCTCCCCACTTCACTATTTGCCGTTAATAAAATTCTGGAATTTGGATTTTGGCTGACATTTTCAAACTTCATTTATATGAAAAAAAAAAAGTGATTTGGATGCCTTAAAATTAGAGTGGGAGAAGCAATTAGAATAACTTAAAATACAGTAAGGGTATTTTAAATGCCTTGCTTATGTCTAATATATGTTAGTTATATATACACAGAGATTAGCATACCACCTCAATATCGCCTAACCTGCCTCTAACCCATCTTTTGCTAATAATACGGTTATTACAAAAAATCATAATGGAACCCTGTCCGGAGACCAGTGTCTTTATTTCTTCCTTCTTTTTTTTTCTCTCCCTTTCTCTCTCTCACTCCACCTGTTCTGGATTGTAGTTTAATATTTTCACTTACCCAGGTTAAGAATTTGGCCCAACACATTTATATTGCGTCGCTTTAAGACCAATATTAATAGGTGACCATTGCCGGCAGAAAGTGAAAGTTATCAGCAGGAAGCTGGCTGGTAGTGGTGCAAAGCAAGATTTTGATTCCTCCAAAGCCATTTTCTAAAAACCAACAGGAACCAAGGCTTTTGAAACACCCCCCGTAATTGCTAGTCTACAAAGTCCTACAGAGAAAATATACTTTGACTGTGCAGATATCTTGAAACCTATTTAAAAATACATGCATTTTTAAATCACATTCGCTAGCTTGAAAATCAGGTTTTTTCCTGACACATTTCTGAGGGGCATGGTCCAAAGTCATTTCAGATGACAGAATAAGATTCACCACATAAAACACCTGAAAGCAGGTGCATATCTCACGCAAACCTGGCTTGCTACATGCGTGTTTTCCCTTTACCCTCTACGCAGCTCAGTGCCAGCACAGAAGAGAGCATGCATGTGGATAGCAAGACTCAGGCAGGCTGAGGGAATAACCACAGTGCTTCCAATTATCTGCAAGGAGTAGGCGCCCACAGGTAATTGCTTCCGCATTGACTTATTCCTCATTTGGGTCTCCCTGCTTCTGCAGAGTTCCATCACCCCCTCTCTGAGCAGGCCCTTTGCACCCCTGGGCTAACGCAGACGACCAGGGCCATCTATTCGCACACGCTATGCTACCATTAGCCATCGACGGTGGCTGTCCCCCAGCCCTGTGATCAGCAGGTGGGATTCTGGAGAGAGAACGCGACCATCGTCTTCTGGGAGAAATAAAAAAGCCAACAGAACGCAGGTAATGAATTCAGGCCTGGAACAGAAAGTCTGTGTGGGAGCGAGCTGAAGAGCCCGTTTATGATACTTCTGTTCTCAAAAGTCCACATCTTTGTTTGATGAGCGGTTGATGACTTGAAACCAAGACTGTCTGCTACCACGAGGGTAGGCAGGGCGTTATAGATGTGGCTTTTCCAGAGAATATAAACCCTTTTTATTTAAAGGCCAGTCTACCCCCCGGCAAAATGAGTTTCCATGCTCAGTTGATTCACAGCCTATTTCAAGCAAAGGCTGCCGACTGTGTCGGAATGTATACTGATTTTGTGATATACATAGTTTTCTGAAGGACGGAGCGAGCCCGCCCGCCTCAATGCATTGGGGACTTGACTTAGATTTAAAGCTGCCCTCAAGAAACAGCTAGCTGCTATGTAAGTGGATTGAAATCTTTTGCATGGAGTAGCTTTCTCCTGATCCTTCAGTTCCTTTTCACGCCTCACTAAAATTATCTCGAGAAATTGGAAAAATATGTCTTATTACGGAGAGAATTCATTACATTTGTATAAGGCCAAGCAGCCTACGTACCATCAACAGTACCATTTTGAGCAATTTGTTCCTCTGACATTTTCTAAAAAGAATAACTCTCCCTCCATTAATGCTAAGTAGAGAGGACTAATCCGAAGAACAAGAATATACGCAAATTGCATTTTAATTCCTCTTCCCTTTAAAAAAAAGATGTCAAAGATAAATGTAAATGTGGCTTAAATACACACTTTGCTTCAAATGTTTAGGAAATGATGCCGAACGCGGAGAAAAATAAAGCCATTAATTTTCCATTTGCATGACTTGCCCTTGAACTGTGTTTGACATTTCTCGTTTGTTGTTGCAACATAAAGTCCAAGATTTCAGCTGAAAGGCTGTAAGCGTCAAGTTTTGTTTCTGTGTGGCATTTTTAGGGGGGAGGCATTTATTTCTTTAATATCCACTTTCCATGGACCATTTAAGTGCCAGCTGAAGTTATGTGTGGCTCACATCTATTTTACCTCCCCACATGCCATAGAGTTCCTCTTTGGAAGGCTTTAAAGAAAAGTCTATTTGGATTACATTCCATGAGAATATATATCACCAACCATGGAAAATTTGTGATCCGAAATAAAAAAAAATCTTTCAACTTTTTGATGGTATGCAGGTCCTCCCCTCCCATGTGTAAATAAAGAAAAAAAATGAAAAATCACCGTTTGGAACCCCGATAGGGAGGTGATGGGCAGACAAAGCTTTCATGCAACCCTAGGTTTATTGCCTTCACTAACAGAATTTAAATGTAAGCATGTGTTCATTCCTCTCTCCCGCCCTTGTGGTGCCCTCCCTTCATTTTTGGATCCCTTCTTTTATTGAGCAGCTCCTGTGGTACCAGGGACTGTCTCAGATGCTGGGGCCGTGGGGTTATCACAACAGAGGCTGAACCACCTTCAGGGAACCAGTCATTCAGTGAGAGAGATGGATGGTCAACAGACCGAGGTTCCTGCAGTGACACAAGGTGATGAGACCCAGGACGAAGTCAGTCAATGGTACCAGGACGGAGTACGCAAGCACACCCCGTGTAGGCAAAGATCTGAGGGAAGCCTTAAAGCAGTGGTTCTCAATCTTTCTAACGCCGCGACCATTTAATACAGTTCCTCGTGTTGTGGTGAATCGTAATGTAAATATCTGTGTTTTCCGGTGGTCTTAGGCGACCCTGCTAGCGGTTCTCAACCTGTGGGTCACTGCTGTAGAGCCTAAGACCCTCAGAAAACAGGTTGCGACCCACAGGTTGAGAACCGCTGCCTTAAAGCCTTTATTGGGTTAGTGTACCAAATAACACCAACAGTGGTATTTTGAGTGCATACCATGGTATGACTCCATGCTCTGTTCTGAAGTTAAAGGGATAAAAATAACCAAAACTAAAATGAAGACCGAACCTCTCCTCCCTTCCCCATACACATCAGACTACAGAAAACCACCCTCATCATTGATTCTTACCCTCAGAGATCTTTATGCGTCCACGTGGATATTACAATTGTATTAATGAATTGTTTCTATAAGCACAGTTTTCTAAAACACCTTCAAATGCATTCTCTCCATCGTTCATTAATCCTGTGCACCGAATTCGTAATTCTTTTGCTCAATAAATATTGATTGACTTTCTTCTCTGTGTTATAACGTGTATTCCGCTAGATTCCTTGAATGTGATACTGAAGGAGAGTCTGTCACTGACTTCTGTAACAGACATAGAAAACACACAATTGCATGCATATCTGTATGCTAATTTTCCTCGGGGAAGTAACTTGGAGCACATGGGAGGTGGTACATTCCTGACGAGGTTGAAGACACGACCATGAGGCACTTACCGGAACACTGATTCTAAATCTAAAGCCCATAAATATTAGAGGTCTAGCTCAACATCAAATACCTCAAGAATTTTTAAAAAATCATTTAAAAATACTATGTGGTGCAGAAATAAACAAGCATTATTTACTCAGATCATTACAGATGAGATTAACATTCATATAGTTAATCTCATCTTAATGTTGAGTAGTATTTTCATTTCAGTTTACATAGTTTTACAAACTATCAGGCAGTTACAAAGTCTAACTCTTTATTTTTAAAGCTTTAAAAATTTTTTTTAATATATATTGATTTTTTTTTTTTTTACAGAGAGGAACAGAGAGAGATAGAGAGCTAGAAACATCAATGAGAGAGAGAGACATCCATTAGCTGCCTCCTTCATGCCCCCCACTGGGGATGTGCCCACAACCAAGGTACATGCCCTTGACCGGAATCGAACCTGGGACCTTTCAGTCCGCAGGCTGAGGCTCTATCCACTGAGCCACACTGGTTTTGGCCAAAGTCTAACTCTTATTGTTTGATGATGGAGGCCTAACAGTAAAAAAATAAGTAAATAAAAAGACCCGGGAACCCGTCATTTAATTTATCTTTGAATTTTCCTTCACTCTATCTTGCTCCTCAGTGGTACTTAATCATCCCTGCCGCTACCATGTTGGGAAAGATGAAATCAGAACCGGAAAGATGATGGAACCACACTCGGGAATGAAGACAATTCTCATTTGAAAACCTTATTTTCGGCACCGTCTTTCAGTACCATCTCCTCTCTCACAGTGTGAGAGACAGCCCGACGTATTCAAAGGACTTTGCCTCATGGAGTTTGCCTTGAAGTTCCAACAAATATAGCTATTTTTTTTTCTCAAGGCCTTCACGCTATGCTAGGCAGAATTTTCAGGAGGTAATGAGGAGGACATGGCAGGGCCATCCCGGAGGAGACTCGCACTTTTGAGGAGATTCGGGAGCTCAGCACCATCCGATCTTGAGCTGGAATCCCCGTTGGGACTGGCATGTTTGCAAAGCATCGAGACAGGAACGATGCGTGCACTGAGCCGCGGGCTGGCTCTGTTGATCATTCTTCATCAAAAGCAGCGTTTTTAAATAACCGTATTCCCGTGCACCCACATTCAGTGGTTTCCCAGAGACCGGTCTTTGCTGTCAGATGCTGATAAACCAGGGTCAGCATCATGGATGATTTAGACATGCCTGCATTGTTAGGATGTGTTAGGATCTCCACTGCCTGTGACAGTCGCTCACAGCGGTGATGAATGTTTCCCGTCGGCTGGTTTACTGGCACGTCGAAATGATGTTGCCTGACTCTTCTCTCTCTTTAAACAAGAAGGAAATTAAGCTTCAAGTGTAATTACACGTTATTTTAAAAAATTGGTTTTTGCTGTAGAAAATTCACCCTGTGATTCTGCCACGCTCTTTCCTTGAGAAAATAGAGGGCGCGTTTCACTGGGATTTGACCTTAATTAATCCTATCCTTGGGGATCCACCCCCTTCGCTGCAATAGTCTGATCGACAGGAATGCCAGCTCTGGGCTGAGATGACGATCGGTCATTAACTCCCGTGTGAGGCGCTGGCCTTGGTCCATGGGCACGGCATTCAAGCCCATTGTACACAGTCACGTCCAGGGCTCAGTGCTCTGGGGACGAGAGACAGAATAAACTATGCAGACCCGCATCTTTCCACTGGCTGCGTGGATCTACGCTCCAGCCAACGCTCTGAGACAACCCAAAGGCGGCCTGTGTGTTGGCATGCAGTCCTGCCAGGTCAGATGACACAGCAGGTCGGCCCTGCCAGCGATGCCCACTGCGTAAGCAAAATGATCGCTCCCCAAACAACATCATTTTGTAAGAATCATCCACAAGGTTAAGCTCTCTCTTCAGATGTAGAAGACACTCTTTCTTTTTTAAAAAAAATATATTTTGTTGATTTTTCACAGAGAGGAAGGGAGAGGGATAGAAAGCTAGAAACATCAATGAGAGAGAGACATCGATCAGCCACCCCCTGCACGCCCCCCACTGGGGATGTGCCCATAACCTAGGTACATGCTCTTGACTGGAATCGAACCTGGAACCTTTCAGTTCGCAGACGGACATTCTATCCACTGAGCCAAACCGGTTTCAGCAGAAGACACTCTTTCTTTCTGCTGAAATGTATCCCAGAGCGGGAGCTCTCCATGCTGATGGAACCTGGCTGCTTCCGAGCAATCCGGCCAAACTGGTGTCCATTAATAAATATGTGCGGCCTGTGGACCTGACATGTATGTAGTCCAGATAAATAGAATGGATCCGCAAGTCTATTCAGACAGCATGTGCCTAGGGCCACGAGACATTCAGACTTCCCCCTAAAGTGTAATCTTTGGAATCCAAGGAATGCCCAATGATGATTTCTCTGCATGTGTGCAATCAATTCCCTGGCAGTGAGGATGACCCTCCATTTTTCAGTCCCCTTTTCAGATTCAAGATGACTTTTCTGACATGGGAATACTGTCATTCATCTAACAGTTCCTGAATGCCTACTATGTGCCAGGCACTCTTCTAGATACCGTATTTTTCTGGCATATAAGATGACTTTTTAACCCAGGAAAATCTTCTCAAAAGTTGGGGGTCGTCTTATATGCCCAGTCATCTTATACGCCAGACAATATAGTCCTTGGAAATGCAGTAGTGAACCAAAGAGAAAAATCACCTGCCCTCATAAGTATCCATTACACAGGTGTATGTGCACCCTGAAAAATGGGCACCCAACTTTTATCATGGGTGTCCACTGGAAATTGAAGACACTTATGATATGATGAGGGTAGAAATGCTTCCTACATTTTAGTTGTTAGATTATACTGACGCTTGATATACAATACCACCTTGTTTGATTCCTTTCATTCTCATCTCCATGGAAATTATTTCAGCCTACCTTATTGCATGCGATAAATTCCTGATCTGGTCCCACCTAACACTTTTCTGACTCTAAGGCATTTTGAAAATCAATTTAATTCAAGAGTTCATTATTCAGTGTTGACTGTATACAGCACTGAATTTACCTTCTCAAAATACCCTTTGTATCATGGCACCCTTAGCTAAGTGGCTCCCTCCTGCCTACCCATCACGCTAATCTGTTAAATATGGTGTTCAGGCACCTCCATAATGTACACCAGGTGGCCTTTCCAAACCCCTGTGCTTCCCTAACCCTCCTCATTGTCAGTGTCACAGTCAGACTCGCCTTTATATCATCAGCTCCTCCCTCCATGTTTGGTCCCACTTCTAACTCAAGATCAGACCGGTAAGAGGACTTCAGATTTTCACAGTGGCTATGTCTGCCCGGGGCAGTCTTTCAGAGAGTTCCCTGGATCATTCTCTTCCATTGGCCTAAATATCACTTGTTCAGAGGCCTGGCATCAGTCTCACATCCATTCAATTAGCTACAAGCTCTGCGATAGGTAAGGTCAAGGAAGGAAGGAAGAAGAGAAACTAGAAATGTTTGCAAACAACCTGAATTCTGTCCTCTGATCTCCATGGCGAGTGTGACTGTTGAATGTCTACAACTGCAGCTAGGATGAGGGGCCTTTTCAGGCAGTGGGGAGAAACCAGCATGCTGTGAGGTGCCTTCCACAGCTGACCTGTCGCCGTTAAGACACTAAGAGCCCTGGTCTGGATAGCCCTTCCCTAGTGCAAGTTCAATTGCTTCCCACACTGGAGACCTTCTTCAGGAACACTAGGAAGACTCACCCACACACTTTTATACTTTTTTTAAAAAAAATATATTTTGTTGATTTTCTACAGAGAGGAAGAGAGAGGTATAGAGAGTTAGAAACATCAACGAGAGAGAGACATTGATCAGCTGCTTCCCGCACGCCCTCCACTAGAGATGTGCCCACAATCAAGGTACATGCCGCTAACCAGAATCTAACCTGGGACCCTTTAGTCTGCAGGCCGACACTCCATCCACTGAGCCAAACCGGTTTCAGCTCACTTTTATATCTTAACCTCAACTGTCCTTGCATTTTTTTTTTCTTGTCCTTACACGTTTGTTGGCTGAGTTGGAAGCAATCCAACGTGAACACAACTTGAGCCACTTGTGAGTCACTATTTCAGTTTAGTCCTTTGTAGGATGGCCCAGCTTGAGGGCCAATAAAATGTCTTCCTTCCCCCTTCCTCTTAGCCGCGTCCATCTTCTCACACCATTCCGTCCCCTCATTCTCTGCGAACAGCCCACTCTCCGGAACATGAGAACATAATTTAATTGCTGCTGCTCGGAATTTTCTTTGCCTAATGTGTTGTGCAGTAATTCAATTAGCCGAGTCAGATGGGGGAAGACTTTCTCCGGCTATTCATTCACGCTGATGAGAAAGAAGACGCTGAATTTTCAAGTCCAACTAAACTGGAGTGTGGCTTCGCGGCAGCCTCTAGATAAGGCTCTTATTCATCACCCAAACAAAGAAAGCGCCACCTCGATGCTTTAGAAGAAGAGGAAAGAAGCCCCAATTTAGAAACACCCAGTAATTGAGCCGCCAAGAAAAGGCAGCGCAAATACCTTTAAACAATATAAAAGTATGTCCACAGCTCGTACCCCCTAATTACTTTTATGAGTTTCAAAACTTGCTTTCCACACGATAGGCCTGGAATAAACCATAACTCCTTGGAAAGACTAATTCTGTCACTATACCACCATGCAATACAATATGGTAATATTGTAGACTTTCAAGTATTTTTAAATTAAAAAAAATATATTTATCCTACTGGGCAAGCAGTAGATATTTAAAAACCCTACAAAATATAAGCCAGTTTCTCACCTGGTTAACTTTGCCCCCGTAAGTTCCAGCTTCCTGTTACATTTCTCTGGACCTCTGAAACCACCGCTAGGTATCAACTCTTTTCTAAAGATACTTTCTCCCCCAGATTTCCTATCTTGCTTATTTTGTCTGATATGATATTGCGATTAAGACATACAAGTTGGATGATAAAAATGTACTTTTTTTATTAGCACAGTGAGGGAAAAGCACTCGGGTTTGAACAGTTCCCAGGTTCGCTGTTTAAGGGTGGATGTGTCCATCCGGGTGCCCTGCAGAGCAGACGGGTCCTGGGCGCCGAGGGGCAATCAGAACTGCTTTAGGCTGTCACAGCGCTGGAGTCTAGGATTCGAATACGGACTTCGCCGTTCCTTCTTTATTTTGGCTGCAGGACGGACCGAGAGCTTAATGCCAGTTGACAACTACACGGGACTCCCCCACCAAGTGTCAACCTCTGTCAACATGTCACAGGCAAACACTGGTCGGTTGCATAATTCAGGGCCGTACACTCCTGTTCCCAACACTTCTGATTATTCCGCAGACGTTCTGTCTCGGTCTTTTTCTCTTTGTAACTCTGATATGGAGACAGGTCCAGAGTTAACACAAACAAAAAAGAGGCCATCTATTCTGGCTGATACGCCTCAGTTGGTTGGGCATCCTCCTGTGCACTGAATGGTTGCTGGTTTGATCAGGCACAAGCCTAGGTTGCAGGCTCCATCCCTAGCAGAGGGCATGCAGTAGGCAGCAGATCAATGACACATTATGGTTTCTCTCTCTGTGTCTTAAAAAAAATCTTAAAATAATAAAAGAGAGCATTATGTATATGTAAGTTTTTGTTCAATGAACTTAGAATGAGAAAACAATACATATGGGCTTCGAGGAAGCTATCTATATATATAAAAGCCTAAATGAGTGCATGACTGAATAATCAAACAAGTTGACTAGTTGCTATGATATGTACTGACCATCAGGGGGCAGACTCTCAATGTAGGAGCTACCCCTGGTGGTCAGTGTGCTCAGCTGACTGAGAGGTGCCAGATGCAGGGCTCACAGCTGGCTGTTTCAGCCCAGAGACCGCAGCACAGCGGCAGCATGCCTACTGAGCAGCGACAGGGGCAGGTGCAACAGAGCCAGGATGAGCAGAAGTGGCAGGCAGGGACTACAGGTGGCGCTGGACTGCCGGTTTCAGCCCGATCCCCACAGGCCACACCACGGGATCCCACTGGCGCATAAATCCATGCACCGGGCCTCTAGTTTAAGAATAAAAGGCATTGAGTGCAAATATATTTTTAAGTATCCAGTGTGGAAGCTAATTAAGATTCATGGGAAATGAATGGTATCCAACTTAGGATATCCAAAGCTGACCTGTGAATATATCTTCTTACATAATCTCTCTTTTTTATTTTATTGATTTTTTTTTTTTTTACATAGAGGAAGGGAGAGGGATAGAAAGTCAGAAACATCGATGAGAGAGATACATAGATCAGCTGCCTCCTGCATGCCCCCCAATGGGGATGTGCCCGCAACCAGGATACGTGCCCTTGACCGGAATCAAACCCAGGACCCATCCAGTGTGCAAGGCCGACGCTCTATCCACTGAGCCAAACCAGTCCTGGCCTTACGTAATCTCTTAACGTTGTATGTAGAAATTTTCAGACACTTGGGAAAATGAGTTCACTGTCTGTCAGTAACTGAGCATGAACCCAGTGTTTTCTCAATTGCCACAACAATAAGCTACTTTGTCCCTTGAAGACATGTTTTGTTGGAGGTCTCCTATGCTTTGTGCACCATCGATGGTGGTTGGGTCAACAATACAAACCTACACAAAGGGCCTCCATGAAGCTTACACTCAATGGGGGGCAGATAGTTGCAGACAGACGCATTGCTAAACGTACAGTTGTTATGGTGCTATGTCCTATGGAGCAGAACATGACAGAGAAAGGCAGAGGGAGGGCAAGAGATGGGGAGGAAGGTTGCCATTTCCTAAAGGATAAGCAGGTGGAAAAGCCTTGAGGCCAAAGTGGTCTCTGCATGTCCACAGAATCCTGTGACATAGAAGGAACATGAAGTAATTTGAGTTCAGAGAGGCGATGGGTGAGGGTAAGGCCACCTTTAGGATCATTACAAGGCATACACTCTGAATGAGAGTGAATCCCTAAAGGAAAGAGGTAGAGAATGACAGGGCTTGGCTTTCCCATGAAGAGGGGTATTCTGGCCGTTGCGTTGTGGTTCAGGGTCCGAGTTACAGCTATGACCATCATCAGATTCACCTCCGTTGATTTGGAACAACGTGTTGCAGGTGCAGGTGAAGACACATGGCCTACTTTTAAGCTGATTTTTAAAAAAACATAATGCGATTTGCTGATGGCTTGGAAATGGCTAAGCAACGAAGAGAGAAGGCAAGGATGACCCTCGGATTTCCGTTGTGCTCATAAGCCAAATCTCTAACAGCGGTGTTTATTTTAATCCCCTGCCTTCTACCTTAAAGGCAAGCATGAATGAGAGGGCTATAAAACCTCGCCCGCATGTAGTTGTTCTATTAAGGAGATGATGGACAGTGGGCATCTCCTGCCTGGAAATAAATCCAGTTCGTACTTAATTCATCGGAGAAATTGTTCGTGAACAGTTACCCTTGTATACATTCTGCATGTACTGCTGACAAGTTCAATTTCTGCTCGGGTTAATGGCCACATAAATGTCTTTTACACGAGTTAAGGTTGCTCGGAGGCAGGAATGATTTCTAATTTGTCTTCCCTCCGCTTTGCCTGGCTAGATGGGTTTTCTCGAACTTGCTGTTTAAGGTCTAGCCTCCCCTCAGTACCGGCGAGTAAATCTAATTAACATTAATGAGAGTTTTGTGCACTTATCGACGGGATAATAGACCTGTAAGGACGGTCCCTCCCCTCTGCACTGCCACTCCCCCGCTGCAGATGAGCTGGTTATTTCATTAGGCAGCGGCATAAACACACGCTCTGTGGAAATTAAATGGGAAAAAATCTGCATTGATGCACTTGCTTGGAGGTGAGGAGGGTGGGGGGTACGTCCCGGCCGCCAGAGAGTCTGGTTCTCTCGAGAAAACAGCTTTTCTAATGAGAATTTCCCAGTCTCTTCAGAGATCTGTGCTTACCTTGGCTTGTTTATAAAAATGGACGGTGTCCATTGCGTCTAATTCTAATGTCCATGGCAAGCAAGTTGGCAGGACTGAGGAGAACATCGTGAAGACCTGGGTGACCTCTTAGATGACCTTTTGGGCTTTGACTTGTAATTACCCGAGGGGTGAGATGCATTGCAAACCTCTGAAAACAACTATTAGAAGATCTTGGCATGGCTGTGGGCTCTAGAAACAAAGACTATACCTAGAGTAGCTGCTAAACGTGTTTAAGCGTTTTTATTCTGTTTAAAATATTTATTAATTTAATCCTTAACATTTAATTTAATTTTTTTCCATCACTATTTATCCCTCAACCCTCATCTGGCCACAATCACCACAATATTGTCCATGTCCATGAGTTCTCTCTTGTTTTGTTTATTGATTTGAGAGAGAGAGAGAGAGAGAGAGAGAGAGAGAGAGAGAGAGAGAGGATGATGATGATGATGATGATGATGGGGGAAGAGAGGGAGAGAGAGAGAAAGAAACATTGATGAGAGAGAGAAACCTGGATTACTTGCCTCCTGTACGTTCCCTGAAATGGGATGGAACCTACTAAGGGCCCATGGTGCTATGTCCTACGGAGCAAACCATGACAGAGAAAGGCAGAGAGTACATGCCCAACCAGGAACTGAACCCATGACCCTCTGGTGCACAGGACGGCGCTCCAGCCAAGCCACAATGGCCAAGGTGACATGGTAATTACCCTTTGATTCAATCACATTAGGGTTGTTATCATGGAGGAATAAATCTGAAAATTCTCTTGACAACAATATATTACATCTAATCAATGATGCACCCTGCTGAGAGGCAAACATGTAAATCATCTAATGAACAGAGAGTTAAATAGAAGTTTCTACGAGGTGTTTTGCAATAAGACTCTGCTTTGGATGGGAGAGAAAGATGAGAAGCCAGCATTTGCCTGTAAGTATGAGGAAGGAGTATCAGCAATGATATGCACTGAGATTCAACTCCATCCACAAAATCTTAGGAGGGTGGGCTGCTGTCACTAAGGCAACGGGATGCTAATAGGAGGATCACCTGGAGCCATGCGGCACCAAAGCCAGAGAGAGTGGGGAGATGGGCATTGTCCCCACTTCAGAGGAGCATGAAGGCTCTCCTCTGTCATGGACCATCCACCTGGCCATCACAGGGTAGGACTGAAACACAAATCCTGGGACAAACAGGACATGCCTAGTGGACAGGTCTGTGTGAGGCTCTATGGGATCAAGTTTGTTAGTGAGCATCTGAGGGACAGAGCTTGAGATTCTTACAATCTGAGGGGCATTTTCAGGGGGTTGAGGTTTTGTGTGATGAGGTAGAGGAATGAGCCACAATCTGTGTTCTTACAATGGCTGTTATCCCAGGCACCGCCATAGGCTGTGGGCGCTGGGGAAGCTTGTTCTGCTGAATAATGGAATAATTGGAGTGTTGGCACTTGCAGAGTGTCAGCCGATTAGGCCGCGATGAAGGTGAACCACAGCTGAATACCAATGATGAAGACGCTACATAGTTGATCGGATGTTCCTACGGTCCTTTTCAACATTTAACTCTGTGTTCTGGGAGGCAAAGAGTTACTGCCAGGAATCCCCAGAATGTGTTGACACACACACACACACACACACACACACACACACACTCACAGAAGATTGAATAAAAATTGAATTAATCAAAGCTTGCATGCAACACTATTTTCCCAATATATATTGAATTTTGCACTGAAATGAAAATTCATCTGCCACAATTACCGAATTCGTAGGAAATTTTTGTTCCTGCGGGTTTTCATAACCAATTAATGTTAGGAGAATAATCTTGGGAGTCAGAGGCAATTTGGATAACGTTTTGCAAATCTCTGAAAGAGCCCAACCGCTGGTCTAGTTTTTGCTTGCAATCTGATTGGCTAAGGGCTGGGAATAATTGACAAGGAGGAACAACCCAGGGCAAATCCCCCTTTTTTTTAAATTCCTAGCTCCATTGAGGACTAATTGACAAATAACACTGTGACCTCTTTAAAGTGTACAACAGGAGAACGTCATATCTACATGGTGAAATGATTCCCCAATCAGGTTAATTAACACACCCATCCCCTCACTGAGTTACTTTGTGGTGTGTGTGTGTGTGTGTGTGTGTGTGTGTGTGTGTGTGTAAGTGCTTAAGATGTAAGTACAGTGGTACCTCGAGATACGAGTTTAATTCATTCCATAACATTGAGGCGAGGGAAACTATGAGACGCTCGAGTCGTGGTAAACTGGTGGGTCGTGTGCAGCCGGCCGATCCGTGTGATGACTCCTATCTCAAATGTTGCTCGTATTTCAAAGCAAAAATTGCTCGCTCAACGGCTTGTATCTCAAAAATCTCGTATGTCAGGGCACTAGTATCTCGAGGTACCACTGTATATAATACCACACTGTTAACTACAGTCACCATCCTGTACATTAAGTCCTCAGAACGTCCAATTGGAAGAATAGGGCAGTTCTTCTAAAATGGTTTTGAGGGCCAGACAAACACAATGCTGACCTCTAGATATCATTGAGAACCTTGACATCCATCTTTAAATATTCTCTCTTGAAATACACAGGGTTTTACAATTTACCCAGGATCCCAGGACTATACCAGTTTTGGCATGCAGAAGAGACTACGCAGGAAAACCCTTACTTCGGCCTACAAATTATATTTGCTGACCTCAAACAAACATTTTTGCAAAAGATGCTTTACTCTATCTGAAAGGCAATTCAGACAGATGTACTCCATTGGTCCCTAGGAAGATGCCAAGATTGTCTTTACAGTTTCCAGAAAAAAAAGCAACAACAAAACTCCAATGTCTATCTTATTAACCTATGGACTTAATGATTTTTTTAAATTGTGATTAGATTTTGAAGTGCCTGGAACTAATTAAAATGTAAATAACTATTTTCCTAAATATCTTTACAATGTGTATTTTATTTGGCATCAGATTGGGTACATGAAATTGACTATCAGGCTTAAAAATACTTCACACCCCCCTCCCCCAGTCTATTTTACTTGAAGAAACAAAACAATCTAAACAGACTTTTTGATAGTTCCATGTAGTTTTGAATACTTTAATGACCAAATATTTCCAAGGTCTTTTTATTTCTTGGGCTCGTGTTATTTCTTTGAGTTCCTTATCTAAGTGCAATAAACTAAAATATGAATTACATGTAGAGAACAATAAGAAAATTCACCCTCTACTGTCTGATATTTAGCTATCCTGGGGGTTAAAACATTGGAAGTCCTGGGTATTGTTTGGAAAGTAGCCAGCACCCTGAAGCCTCCCTCAACATCCCAGAATTCCATGCAATCCAGAAACTGAAGAATGCTTTATGCACTAGCTCCTTATGTGTCATATAGACTGCTAAACATCATCACTGACTACACGAATCATATTTACCAACTCCTAACTTCAAACAGGAGGGAATTTTGGGCAAAAGACAACCAAAAATTTAAAACATAAACTATAGCAACATAGTTTACAACAAAGAAAGGGACTTCTCAAGGTGAAAGAAACAAAACATGACCAGAATATGACACCACAGTTCCTGTGGAGTATCAAACTCAGACTGGCACCTAGAGACTACGATGCGACTGTCCACTCAAGGACATGCCTTCCAGGTGGCCTGTGTCCCTACCTCGGGAGGGGAAAGGAACCAATATCAGTGTCTCAAGCAAGCACTGGGCAGCCCTTTGTGAAAAACAGTCTAGAAAAAATGTGCCCATGCTCCAGAGAAGAGGCAGGGAAGTATGTTGTCTTTCTGGTGTTCTGGTGGTAAAGTATCCTGGGAGAAATTATAACTTTGAGCCTCCTTAAAGTGTGTGTGTGTG